>CAJHQQ010002345.1:0-66918 GCA_905132885.1 Moricandia moricandioides
ACAAAACAAATCAATCTTAAAAATCGCTTTAATTGTTATTGTTATTGTTATACTTCCTCTAGCCTTAATTCGAAGATAATAAATCTATTGTGCAATCTTAGAGTCTCTGTAGATTCGATCCCTAAGTACTACACTGAACCTCTTATTTGAGAGAATAAAGTTGGAATATAGGGTTATTTGAAAGTGAAATAAAAACCCCACATCACTGGGGTAACTGGATTCAGCTCCAGAAGGATGGAGTGTTGAGCAAGTGAACTCAGCTGGACAAAGTGTTGAGCAGTTGGACCGTGGCGCCGGGTCCGAGTGATGGTCGGGCCATTTGGTCAAATAAGGTTGGATTTGGGTCGACAATAGCTTGTGGTCATACAATGGGCTGAGGCAATACACCTACACCCAAGTTCGACCTTCTTAGGGGCAATTATTTTCCGAATTGGTGTGAGTTGCACAAACACCCATTCGCCCATCAACATGCACTCTTTTGCATGGACAGTTGGGCGAGCCTTCTCTCTATAAATACAAGGCGTCGGGGCTGATTTTGCTCATCATTCGTTACTAAAAAGTACAGAGATCGAGAGAGAGAGAGAGAGAGAGAGAGAGAGAGAGAGAGAGAGAGAGAGAGAGAGAGAGAGAGAGAGAGAGAGAGAGAGGAAGATCTATTGGCCAAGACAAGGCCAAATGGGAGAGTGGTTTCATCCCGGCGTAAGTGTTTGGCCTTGGTTTATGATACCAAGGGCAAGAAAATCATGGTCTTGTTATGATTGTGACCGTGGAAGTCAAAAACATTTCTCGATCGAGGCGTGAGTAAGATAAACATGGCCGACCAAGGAGGAAACATAGTGCATGGTCCATGTTTGGCCAAGCATGTGCAAGGGCGATCCGGAATATTTGAAGGAGTTTTGTATGTATTATGGTTCATGATCCATTCATGGTTATACTTGATTATGGCCGAACTGAATCGTTTCACGGTGGGGTGCAACTGTTTGTGTTATTGAGATATGCCAAGCCCGATGATGATCCGGGTTGAGTGCATGGATCATAAAGGAGTATTTAATGGTGGATCGTAGATCCGAATTGAGGAAAGGTGGTAACTGGGCCTTAGTTTATAACCAGTTTCTATACTGGAAAGATAGGTTGGGATGTAATCGATCTGAGGCATGTAGTCAATGGACCAAGTCGGGGATGAATTGATCTAAGTGCCTGCGATCTGTGGCTGGATCTGATTATCCATGATCTAGAGCCAAACATGAAGATTCATGACCTTTCGTCATGTTAGTTTTTCATGGGTAGTTATAATCGTGATTGGTTATGGGTAACTACCATGAGCAGTTAGGGGTATGTTGGATAACTGCCAAGAGCAGTTGGGGCAGTGCTAAAGGTAACTGCCAAGAGCAGTTGGGGCAGTTTGGTCGAGTAACTACCGAGAGCTGTTATGGCTGAGAGATATCTAACTTCTGAGTATGGAATGATCATAGTTGGAAATGACAGCCATAATCCATGAAAAATGGGTTGGTTGGTGGTAAAAACTTGATCAGAGGATACATCAATTATAAGGAGTAATGACTGATCAGGCTAGATGAGGATTATATCTTCACGAACGGATAGGTAAGATAATGCCTATCCAATCTAACTCATGTGGGGTGGCTGGTCGATTGAGTTAGGATTGTTGGATGTTGTTCGATCAATGTGTTGGATCTGTTGGGATAGCTAAGAAGAAAATATGGTTGGTGCATGAACCGGATATGGCCATCTACATATCGCCATTTGTTATGAAGCCATCTTCAAAAGTTAATTAGAATGTGGGGATGTTTGGTGGAATGACTACGGATCGAAAGGGGTGGTTCAATGCATGAACTACATAATGATCCTAAAGGTGATCATTGAGGGATTGCGGACCAGTAGACAAGCAAGGGAAATTCAGTTCATTGGAAGGCGATAACTGAACAAGGTTCGTGGATGTGGAAAAGGTAAGATCTAGAAATTCTTGGATAGATCTAGATAAAATGGTCTAGGTGAATGGAACCTCAGAAATGCATGACTTGAACCGAGTTAAGGATCGATCTTCAAGCGCAATGGTAGTTCAATAAACTAACCACGGCTTACACGATTAGACCAGATGAGTACTCATTGGATTAGACCAAGGATTAATAAGAGATATTCCTCTGTATATAATTTGAATGATCTAAGATATTAATCACTAAGGAAGTCGTTAGCGAAGGTCTAAGTAAATCCTCGTCTAAAGGGAAAAAATTATAGAGAAAGGGTTTAAAACAAAGAGGTTCGGCCAGTAGGTAGGCTGAATGATGGAGGAATTCGCCCGCGACTTAGACAGTCGGGTTGGGGCCCTTCAAGTTGATATCAGAGCAGGCTTGATCCAACAAAGGACGATGCTCAAGGAAGATAAGTTCAAACCGATATTACTTATGAAAAAATTAAGTTGACAAGAAAGCCTTAGTTGTGGTGAGCCAAGTGGGAGTTAAGGTAAGATAAGGTATCATGCTTGAGAATACAGAAGTTCTAAGATGAACCATCTTAGCCAATATATACTCTATAAGGGCAAGAACCTAAAAAATATAAGGTTAGTTAACTTAGTTAATTAGAAGTAATAGACTATTTTGAAGAATGAAGAAAATGAACAAATTATGTCTTATGGATGACCTTTCTAAGGGCATTCCTTGCACCGGAGAGTGGGTGCGGGTGGAGAACACCAATGGGAAACACTACATGACTAGTACATGAGTGTGATCGGATGAATCAACAAGGACTTGGTGTATGTCAAGGTAAGATTCCTTAGCTCTGATCGGATTGGAGGGAAAAATTCCAAGGTGAATCTGACCTAAGGGAAAAGAAAGAGAAAAACCATTATGTTATGCATGGTCAATGGAAGAGCATGATATTTGGTACCCTACTATGATGGGGATTGACTTATATAATTAAATGCTTGTGTTAACAGTATGGGACGTTCATAGAAGTGATACACTTTGGAGGATGGTATGGGACACTTTCCGAATGTGTGGTCAAAACCAAAATCCTACTCATTTAGGTACCTAACACAAAGGGAAATATTAAAGTGAGTGGCAATGCCATGAAGGATGGTATGGGCGTTCTTTATTGTGTAGTAATGAACGGAGGTATTGTCCATGGGAAGATAGTTCGTAAAACTATCTTTGGAAATTGTGGTTGGACTAAGATAAGCTACACTTGGGTTGAGCAACCAAGACTTGAGTGGTGCAGCAAGCGTCTTACGGACTGGTGTGGATCTAATCCTTGACTATGATGCATGATCAAATCATGATGAATAAGGATCATGGAATGGACCACTACGTTCAGTATTGACAAGTCGGAATGCTAAGACCAGGCCAGGATAAGACTAAGGTCTGGAATATATGATCAAGAAAAGAATGATGATTGATCAAAAAGGAAGAAGTCTAAGAGAGAAAAAAATGGGAAGAAGATATATGAACTTGGTAGACATTATGACCGCAACATGGGAAGTTGGGTCGGGTTCAATAAGTTAAAAAAGGATGGACCACTTGGGTTGGATTAAAGTTGGTATCCTTCCAAGTGGGGGAGACTAGTTATATTGCTAACTAAGGATTTGATCGGTGAGAAGGATCATGGGAAACGATGCAGACGATTTGGTTGTGAAGAACCACTCTAGTGCTTTCCATGTCCAAGGTGAGACTAAGTTCGGTTGGAAGACTTAGTTAGGATACAAGGTATAACCACCACCGAATTCGAGGACGAATTCCTGCTAAGTGGGGGTGACTTGTAGCATCCCTTGTCCTAGAAAGGAACGTCGAGATAGACTTGGGACGAGAGAACGAGCAAGCTAGTCGAGAGACTTCAAGGCAAGCTTCCCAAGGTCTGGGTAGAAGGGTAAAGTGATCTAGGAACTTCATATAAGGCCTAGATATTTTAATAACAACATGGTTGTCTTGATTTAGATCATGAGAGATGATTATGAACAAGATATGAAGAAAGAATGTTCGAAAATGATCATTTGTGATTAGAACAGGTCGGGATGGACCAAGGGACTTAGCCACATGTACTAGGCTTAAGGAAAGGATCTGGATGAGCTGTAGTAACTGATATACCAGCTGAACACTCGCTAATCAGCTCACACCATCTGAACACTCAGTAAGTCAGCGGTGGGTGTCGATCGTTAAAATGTGGTGTCAATCGATGCTATTACAAGATTTTACAGATTCATCATGGTGGGTCAATCGGTGCTCAACCACTGGTGTCGAGCGACATCATTGCAAAATTCCGAAAGACATGGTATTTCGACTTGATAGTCCCCTTCATAGAGCTTCTCTTCCTTCACCACTTGCCCGAAATTACCATCTATAATGGTACTCATGTGGTGCTTCTGTCCAGCATCTCTCTTTTCTTTAATCAATTCTTCATGTCTCCTCACAAGTTCATTAGTATGAACCACCTAAGTCTTCAACTCCTTCACATGGGTGCTGAGAGATACAAACTTGTCATTCATGTTGGTGTACGCAAAACTATCTTCCCATTAAAATCTACTGTCAACTTTTGCTGACCCTCAAGAACTTGATCAATCATCCTCTCTATCTTGCTTTCTTGAGTTTTTGGTGCATGATTCTAGTAAGAAGAGGCTCCATAATCTTGTTCTTTTTGTTGTTGTTGTAGGGTTTTTGGTACTGTGAATTTTGGGTATCACTACAAGAAAACTGTTTTAACTACGAAATTTAACGAGGAAAAATAATCCTCGTAAATTTACGTGCCCATTACAAGGACCTTACGAGGAAAACCCCAGACCACGTAGAATCCTCGTTAATAAACGAGAAACATGTTTCCTCGTAAAATCAACGTCATGTAGCGAGAACTTAAGGAGGCATAGTGAGTTTCCTCGTAAAGTTCTCGTAAGTCTTACGTGGACTTTACGAGGAAACAGTATACCGAGGAAACAACGAGGCCTACTGGTTTTTAGTTGTAAACGTGTTTGATTTGGGTGTATACCTATCAACTGTCCTCGTAAATTCGAGGTAAAATGTCATCTACCAATTCAAAAATTTTCCTATAAATATGGTGTTGGAGTTTGAAATGAAAGATACCCCAAAAATTGAAAAAAGTAAAAGAGAAAAACAACTGAAAGCGTGAAAGGAAAAAAATGTCCAGAGATAGAAATATTTTCGAGTTGCGGAGGTGGATGTATACACAAAAAGATGGTAACGTGAGAGTGACGAAAGAATATCTCGAAGGGCTGGAGACATTTATGCATCAAGCAGATTCTACACCGCTCGCACAAGAAAGCGGTAAGATGTTCTGTCCTTGTCAGAAATACAACAATTCAAAATTAAGCACTCGAGAAAATGTTTAAAAGCATTTAGTAAATAGAGGTTTCACGCCACATTACTATATTTGGTTTCAAAATGGAGAAGGTTATAGTAATTGTGGGAATGAAGCTAGCAGTAGTAATAGCAAGTTTCAGGTTGAACCCGCGGTTGATCATTTGCATAATGAAAATAGTTACCATCAGGAGGAACAGATGGCAGATTATGATAGGGTTCATGATATGGTAGGTGATGCATTTGTAGCTCATGATAAAGCTCATGAAGAACCTAATATAGATGCAAAAAGGTTTTATGAAATGTTAGATGCTGCGAATCAACCAATTTACAGTGGTTGTAGAGAATGTCTCTTTAAATTGTCGTTGGCTACTAGAATGATGAATATTAAAACCGATCATAATCTACTTGAAATTTGCATGGATGCTTGGGCAGACTTGGTTAAACAGTATTTGCCGAAAGACAATGTGTCTGCTGATTCTTATTATGAGATTCATAAATTGGTTTATAGTCTTGGGTTGCCTTCGGAGATGATAGACGTTTGCATCGAAAATTGCATGATTTACTGGGGAGATGATGAGAAGTTAGACGAATGTCGATTCTGCAAGAAGCCACGATTCAAACCACAAGGACGAGGGCGTAATAGGGTACCTTACCAAAGGATGTGGTACCTACCACTTACAGACAGATTGAAAAGATTGTACCAATATGAGGAGACTGCCAGAGGGATGAGATGGCATGCCGAGAATACTCAGACGGAGGGTGAGATGACTCATCCATCAGATGCAAGAGCTTGGAAACATTTTAACAATGTGCATCAAGATTTCGCTAGCAATAGCCGGAATGTGTATCTTGGATTATGCACAGATGGATTTAGTCCATTTGGAATGTTAGGCAGACAATATTCGTTGTGGCCAGTCTTTCTTACGCCATACAACCTGCCACCAGAGATGTGCATGCGATGAGAGTTTCTATTCATGACCATATTAATACCTGGTCCGAAGCATTCAAAAAGATCTCTCGATGTTTTTCTACAACCACTGATAAAAGAGTTGAAAGATTTGTGGTCAACCGGGGTGAGGACGTATGATTGTTCAACGAAAACTAATTTTACGATGCGAGCGATGCTTCTGTGGGCGACAAGTGACTTTCCTGCATATGGAATGTTGTCTGGATGGACTACACATGGGAGATTATCTTGTCCATATTGTAATGGAATGACAAATGCGTTTAAGTTGAAGAATGGAAGGAAGACAAGTTGGTTCGATTGTCACTGTCGATTTCTTCCCATTCACCATCCATATAGAAGAAACAAGACATTTTTCAGGCAAAAAAAGGTTGTGAGAGACACTCCTCCTCCATATTTAACTGGAGAACAAATCGAAGCGCAAGTCGATTACTACGGTGCTCTAGAAACCGTTCCTCATGTTGGTAATTGGCATGTTCCCAGTAATATGCCTGATTATTACGGAGTTCAGCACAACTGGCACAAAAAGAGTATATTTTGGGAATTGCCATATTGGAAGGATCTTCTTTTACGTCAAAACCTCGATGTGATGCATATAGAGAAGAATTTTTTTGAGAACATCCTGAACAGAATATTGAATGTCCCTGGAAAGACGAAAGACAACATCAAATCAAGGTTGGACTTACCTGATATTTGCTCAAGAAGTGAGTTACATATAAAAAGCAATGGACAAGTTCCAGTTCTGATATTCAGATTGTCATCAGAAAAAAAGTTGGTGTTGTTCAACTGGGTTGCATCCGAAGTGAAGTTTCCTGATGGGTATGTTTCAAATCTTTTGAGATGTGTTGAAAAAGGTTAAAAGTTCTCAGGGATGAAGAGTCATGATTGTCATATCTTTATTCAACGACTACTTCCCTTTGCATTTGCGGAGCTACTGCCAACAAATGTACATGAAGCACTTGCAGGTAATATATATATATATAAAACATATGCTTATTATATTTCTTTCATATATACACAAATAATATGACTAATGTGTTTTAAATTTTGAATTATGCAAGGAATTGGAGCATTTTTCAGGGATCTGAGCACACGTACTCTTAAAGAGGATGTCGTTGAACAACTTCATGAGAACATTCCCATCTTACTGTGCAACTTGGAGAAAATATTTCCGCCATCATTTTTTGACGTCATGGAGCATCTTGTCGTCCACCTCCCGTATGAGGCATTGCTTCGAGGACCTGTACATTACGGATGGATGTATCAGTATGAGCGGGCCATGAAATATTTGAAAGGAAAAGCTAAAACCTCGCAAGAGTTGAAGGTTCTATAGTTGCCGAAAGTTTGACGGAAGAAACATCACACTTCACATCATACTACTTTGCACCGAAAGTACGTACGCGGAAACGAGCTACAAGAAGATATGATGATGGTGGTGTTGTGCCGACAAATTTGGAAAAAGATGTTCCAGATATCTTTTGCCAAATTGGGAGATTTGGTGGGAAATTGAAAGAGGTTTGGTGGTCGAGTGATGAAGACCTCCATAGTGCTCACATTTATATTCTTCTCAATTGCGAGCATGCATTGATTCGCTATTTTGAAAGGTAGTTACACATTTATAAGTAAACTTATAATTGCAAACACATAAGTTTTGTTTGGAATTGATTAATTAACAAAAAAATGTACAGCCAATTCGTTACTCAAGTCGAAGAAGCAATTTCGGATATATCCACAAGTTAGTTAGACAGAAGGAAAGATCAACACTTTATTAAGTGGTTAAGGAAACAAGTATTACAATGTTCTCTTTATTTTTCAATGTTCGCTGTTACTATGATTAATTTCAAAGTTCTTTTTATTTTTGCAGGTTGATTATGACGATCCAGATTATCCCGCGTTGTTTCACGAATTAGTTCAAGGTCCAGTTGCAAAGGTTACCACATCGCCGATGTATTTCACACGAGGCTATACTTTTCATACATATGAGTATGGTAGACAACGTGCGACAAGTAATTATGGAATATGTGTAAAGGCGAAATAGATTTCTATGGGATCTTGCAGGAGATTATTGAAGTTGAATTTCCTGGGTTATTGAAGCTGAAATGCGCCCTATTCAAATGTGACTGGTTCGACCCCGTCGTCAACAGAGGTGTTCGGGTTAACAAATTCGGTGTAGTTGATGTCAACAGTGGACGTAGATACAACAAATTCGAGCCTTACATATTAGCTTTCCAAGCAGACCAAGTTTGCTATGTTCCATATCCTCGGATGACAACCTCGGGGATAAATTGGTTATCTGTTATCAAAGTTACACCACGTGGACGCATCATCGCTGAAGAAGAGCCACCTTTACAAGAAGAACACACCAATGGAGTCGAGGAACCTGATCAACAAGTTGATGCCATCCTTCTCATCGATCCGCATAATCGTGAATATGAAAGATTTTCAAGAAGATAACACATACGAAGTTGTTGAAGACGAGTTTAATGAAGATGATGATGTTTCTAGTGATGACGAAAACGATAATAATGTATCCGAACGATGTTTACTTTGTTTGATTAATGAATGTGTTTACTTTGTTTGATTATGAAAATGATGTTTCGGTTTGAGGTTTAGGAAGAAGTAGAGGTTGATGTTAAGTTATAGAAGTTGGGGTTTGGGGAGGTTTAAGAAGAAGTAGAGGTTGATGTTATAAGTTTGGGGTTTGGGGTTTCAGGTTTTAGGGATTTAGGAACATTTCCTCGTAATTTCCAAGTAAAGCAAAAACACGAACCTGGTTATTTCCACGTAAAACAGTTTCCTCATAAAGTCCACGTAAACTAAAAATGCGGGCCTGGTTATTTCCTCGTAACATTTCCTCGTAAAGTCCTCGTGAACTGGGCCTGGGTATTTCCTCATAACTAAAAAGATGGGCCTGGTTATTTCCTCCGTAATTTTACGTGGACTTTACGAGGAAACAAACACGGGCCTGGCTATTTCCTCGTAAATTTACGTGGGCTTTACGAGAAAATAAACACGGGCCTGGTTATTTCCTCGTAAATTTACTTGGTGTTTACGAGGAAATATAATTGTCTATATAAATTCGAGCCACCAGATTTCTCTCATTCATAGCAACTTCCTCTCTATCTCCTCTTAAGGTATTCCTCTCTACTTCCTCTCTAGGTAGGTTAGGTAATTAGTTCAGGATCAGTTTAGGTGGTTAGTATAGAGAATTTAGTTTATTAGGTGGTTAGTAGTATATTTATGTTTTTAGGTGGTTAGTAATATATGTATTTATATTTTTTTATTAATATGTTGAATTAATTTCTTTTTGTAGATGGTTAGAGCTAATAAGCTTAAGAAAGCGCCGACTCATTACAGAGACCTGTTTATCGGGCCTAGTACTCATATAGACGCATCGTCTTCATCTCCCTGTTCGGTTCCGGATACTGTCCCCGAGACTCAGTCTTTTCAGAGAGTCTCGCAGTCGCCTCCTCCTCCTCCTGATGCGGCCGAAGTTCATCCCGACTTGCACGTGCCGCCGACGGCTCCTTATTCTACGTACACCGTCGAGGACCTTCTTGCTCAGCCAGGCAGGGAAGGTTTACCAGTCCTAGACCCCGACCAAAAAGGAAGGCACTTACTGGTACATTTCATGTTTAAATATATTTTTTTAATTTATAACAACATTCAAATATTTAATAATGTTATTTTTTTTCTATTCAGGTTTGGGGCCGATAGTCGTGTTGCTCGGACTGTAACCGAGGTGATCAAAGGTTATTTTCCCGCCGCACATTCGAACTGGAAAACGACGCCAGACCACGTCTGAAAGACATGGTTCAAAATGTTCGCGGTAACTATTAATTTTATTTTTTATTATTACAATTTTTAAAATATTTGTAGACTAATGTTAATATTTTTTAATTTTGTTTACAGCAAAAATGGCGTTGGTCTATAGGAGTGAACGAGGACGTGAAGGAAGCTTTTATCAAAAAGGCAAAAGAACGATTGTTGGAAACAGTGTCTAACTGGAAGGATGATTATTTGGTCGACGGTTATGAGCACCGGAAACCCGCTGAGCTCACAACGGAGGTGTGGGATGGCCTCATACGTTATTGGAACTTGCCATCCTCGATCAGAGTCTCCAATAGCTGCTCCTCTTCCCGTCTGACGAGAGACGAGTATGGCAACTTGCCCATGCTTCACTCTTCAGGTCAAACACCACACGCCGGTGTCCGTCTACAAATGGTAATTAAATATTTAAATTTATTAATTTTTTAATTATATATATTTTAATTGATTAATTATTTTTAAAAAAAAATTAGGCTAAAGAGACGGGAGTTCTACCCTCTCTTAAAGAACTTTACGAGAGGATCCACAAGAACAAGGCTGGGAAATTTGTAGATCCTAGATCCGAGCAAATCTACAACGACGTTGTTGCTTGGGTTGAAGAACGGCAAACCCAGCTGACCCAGCAGTCCGCCGATGGGACACCCGTTATATTTATCCACTGCTCAAGTGGATGAGATTTACGAGGAGGTAAAATTGTTTTCTTGTTATTCATTTAATATCTTTTCTTTTTATTATTGGCAAACATTAATTTTTATTTTTTTAAAAGGTCGTTCCTAAGAAAAAGGGACGTAGATTGGGGATTGGTTCCGTTAATGATGTCCCAAGAGCGACATCGTCTTATGCTCAGCGACGGGAAGATGTGACTGCTCAGCTGTGTGCGGAGTTACAGGCGACGCAAGCTCAAATGGGTTCACTCAAGAGTTTCCTGGACGTTCTAGCGGCTGGAAATCCGCAATTGGAGCTAATGTTAGCAGCGAGACGGAGACTATTGGGCATTCCAGACTCAGACCAGAACGAGATGGACAGAAGGAACGACGACTCCCAGAATTCATAGCTCTTCTTTCCTTTTGTTGTAATATAAATTGTATAAAACTTAAATATTTATAAAATATTTTTGTTCTATTTAATTAATTTAATTTTATTTCAAAATATATTTAATTATATTTAATAAAATTATAAATGCAGGGAAAAATAAGTTTCGAAGTTAATTACTCGTTATTGTTACGAGGAATTAACTTCCGATAACTAACGTGGGATTTACGTGGAATACATTATGTGGCTGTTACGTCGAAACCTAACGAGGTACTTACGAGGATTATGTTACGTGGATTTAACGAGGAAAGGTTAGCCAGTAGTTTACGAGGAATCATTTACGTGTATTTAGCGAGGAAATGTTAGCGTGTATTGTGTGTGGTTTCTTTCCGTGGTATTTACGAGGAAATTTAGGCCCACCTTTACGAGGAAATGTTTCCTCGTAAACTTTACATGGATTTAGCGAGGAAAATGTCTTGATGACGAACGTGGCACGAGGTTTACCATTTCGTGGTTATTTCCTCGTAAACCCTCTTTTACGAGGAAATAGCCACGAAATCTGCCCTTGCTAAGTAATTGTTTTCTTGTAGTGTATAATTATTCCGTTGACCAGTGCCATAAAAGTTCATGTTTCCACTCCAATTTCCAGACCTCTGAAAACTAGTACCACAGATGTAGTTTACTTCCTTTTTGTCACCTTTATCATTGGCGGTATCAACAGCTTCCACATCTTCTGCAAAGCTAAAATGCTTCTTGAGAAGCATATGAACACTGTCCAGCTTGGTTTTAACTTCATCCATACGCTCCTTTCTTAAATTGACAGTTGATTTATTCCTCTCTAAATCAGTGTTCTTTGTGCTATTACGAGATGCCAAGTTCTCAATAAGTCTCAAAATTTCTTATGGATTCCTAGGTTTGAAATTTCCCTCACTAGCAATGTTTAGAGAAATATGGTAGACCAAAGCGATGCCTCTGAACAAGGTACTATGATGTTGTACCTCGTTGATTCCATGGTGTGGCCAATCTCTCTAATATGACTTGAATCAGATCAGGTGCTTCTGAAAGAGTCATCAGGCTCTTGTGTGAATGTACCAATCTTGTTCTTCAAGTTTTCAGATCTCACGTCATTAAAGAAATTACAAAAGAATGCATTTTTGATGTCTCTCCAGGATGTAAGAGATCCTGGTAGTAACTGCTTAAGTCAATACGAAGCATGTCCAACAAGTGAGTACTTGAAGAGCTTTTAAAAAAAGGTAGTCCTCAGTGACTCCATTGGATTCAATAGTAGATACTATAGCCTACAACCGCTCCAAATGGTCCATCAGATGCTCATGGGGGTGACCATGATAAGGTGTATGTCCAACAAGTGTAAAGTGAACATGCTTTAGCTCGAAATCGTTTGTATGGAAAGTAGGAGGACAAATAGCAAATTTTTTGGTGAAATACTGATCATGACGGTTGTAATCACCCAACGTTATGGGTATAACAGCCTGGTCATTGTCACTGGCTACAGCCTGATCATTGGATGCATCACTCTCAGCGTTGCCAGCTTCTAGAGAAGCTGCTTCTGATTCAGGGATAACAACCCCCTGATCATCCAATCTCTGACCTGCTGCATTACAAAGATGACGCTCAGGTTCATGCATGTCTCAATTATCATCACTTATCAACACTGGAGTCACGGCCATGTTGGTTGCACGTGGGCTGGTCTCAATCAATTCTCGGAAGGTGTCAACCGCTTCTCGCTCACAAATGGTATTGATCGATGAAGAAGTGTTGGTTTCAATCAATGCTGTACGCTTCGCTTTTGCGGATCATACGTTCTAGACATACATGGTCTGAAAATAATAACTCTTGCTCCTTGTTGCTTCAGCAACTGTTGGGTATGCACCTGAAAGACACAAATAATATTTTAATTGTAAAAAAGGTAGGAAAAGCATAGCAATAATCTGAAAAGAATGCATAAACAAAATAGGGTAGGAAAACTGGAGTTCCAATACAAAAGCTCTGAAGAAGTTTTTGATCTTCTCTCCTCAATAAATAAAAAGCTTGTAATATTGGTGGTAATTTGTAAGGTGGTTTGTGCTGCCCAAACAATGACAAAAACTATAAATACTAGGTAGAAAGTCGACCAAATGTATTATGGTAATTATGTGTATCTTCTGGGATTGAGCTTGTCTTAACTTAAGTCGGTCCATCTAGTCGTGTGGGTGTCGATTGATACAAAAGGTGCAGTTTCGTTCAACACTTCTTTTGAATATTGACTCTGGCTTTTGATTTTTTGAGAAGCTACGAGTTTCCTCATCAATAAGCTTCAGAGTGCTCTATAATATCCACATTGCTCCAAAATATACATGGACCTGAAATTACTCTAAAATAGACTTCAAACACATATAATAGAATCTAAAAAGCACATGTAACTATATCTGAAAACTGGTAAATTCTATAGTATATTAGTTACCTTAACTAGTATATTTGACGGTTACGGATGTTTCGAGCCAACCAACAGCGGTGACGACCTCCGGTCAACCAGCAGCGGTGATGACCTCGGGTCAACCCGCAGTGGTGACGACCTCGGGCCAACCAGCAGCGGTGACAACCTCGGGCCAACCAGCAGCGGTGACGACCTCGGGCCAAGCAGCCAACAACGTCACGTGTGCGGCGACGACCTCAGGCATCCCAGCAGATAACACGATGCGTGTGGCAGCTCTTATGGAGCCAACCAAGAGAACAACACCTACGGCAATGACAGCTCCAACGCAACCGTCCAACACAAAGACAATGTACTCTAACCAGCCGGACATCTCCCTGATCTTCCAGACTCTCCTTGGTAGGATCGATGAACTAGCCCGTGGAACTGCTTCTTGTTTGGACAAGCTCGCGCATTCCCAACTCACGTGCAATAATCGCATCAATGAGCTCCAGTCTGTTAGAACTGGTGTATTTAGGTCACGAAAAGTTGATATCACCCCACGACCTGCCAACACCTATCACAGGACCAGGACAGCAGCGCCAAGTTATCATCAACGACCTACCAGCACTGACGACAGGACTAGGACAGCAGTGCCAAGTTAACATCAACGACCTACCAGCACCGACGACAGGACTAGGACAACAGCGCCAAGTTCTCATCAATGACCTGCCAGCACCGACGACGGGACTAGGACAGGAGCGCCAAGTTCACATCAACGACATGCCAGCACCGACCACAAGACAAGAACAACAGCGTCAAGTTCACATCAACGACCTGCCAGCACCGACCACAAGACAAGAACAGCAGCGTCAAGTTCAAATCGACGACCTGCAAACACTAATCACAAACCCCAGACAGCAGCGCCCAGATCGATTAAAGGATCAACATGTCCAAATCTTCAACTATCCACAAAACGCTAACAGAGAGATCCAACACAGAGACGAAGCAATCGAAGAAATGAAGGCTCAGCTTCAATACATGACTTTCAAGGTCCACTAGGCAACCAGCGCAGCACCAGAGATCGATCGGGTACTTCGTGAAACCCAGAATACGCTCGTCTCCTCAGCATCCCTGTTTGGCACCCAGGAAAATTAAGCTCCCCACTTACAACGGAACGTCCGATCCAAGAGAGTACCTCACCGCTTTCAGCATCGCAATGGGAAGAGTAAACTTTTCACCAGAGGAACGCGATGCCGGTCTCTGCCAGCTGTTTGTGGAAAATTTGGGCAGACTTGCTCTTGGTTGGTTCTCACGACTAGAGGCCAATTCCATCGACAATTACAATCAACTCTCAACAGCCTTCCTCAAGCATTACTCCATGTTTATACAGTAGAGAACGTCTAACGCTTACCTATGGACACTAGCGCAAGGACCCACAGAGACGCTTCGTTCATTCATTGAAAAATTTCGAGCCATCTTGTCTCGCATCACTTTACTCGACGAGGCAGCAATTCTGGCGCTGCGGAACGGTCTCTGGCATGAATCACCATTCGAAAGGAACTCCTCAAAAATAAAGCACAATCCTTGGAAGACGCACTCCATCGAGCAGTGACCTTCATCGAAATCGAAGAAGACAAGACCACGTTCGCCAAAAAATACGCAACCATTAAAAATCATCTTCAAACAAAAAGGAGTCAGATGAACAGTACGAGCCTCAGCAACACTACGACAGGGCGTACAAAGACAGCAGAAACAAAAAAGCTGGAACCTATCAAATCAGCAATCAAACCTCTAACTATCCCACCAGCAACCAAGCTCGCGGAAATCTTGGCTCAGATGATACTCGAACATATTGCAGCTACCACAAGTCAACAACTCACAACACAGACGAATGTCGCCACTTGCAGGAAATGCTGTTAAACTAGTACCGTCGTGATCGAGACTCGTCATCCAAAGAGAAACCAATCGACAAAGCACCAAAAAATGAAGGTGAACGTTTCCAAAATATCCAAGAGGAGCGAGAACGCCAGCAAAGACAAAAATGCCCTAACGAGCGAACAAACGCAGACCCAGAAACTCTAAAGCGAGCACGCGACGACCGGAACAACGAACAAGGACGCGGACGAACACCCCCACCTCGTCGCATCATCAACGTAATCATGGGAGGTCTCCAGATATGCAAAGATTCAGTTCGATCAATCAAAAAGTATGAGTGCAAGACACTCACCTTACAAAAATGGGGAAGCAGTGGCGTCAAGGATCAAACAAACGAAAAATATGAGATCAGTTTCATAGAAGATGATGACAAGGGTCTTGACAAGCCACATAACGATCCTCTCGATGTCGAACTCAGGATCGGTGATTGCGAAGTGACACACGTGCTGATCGACACCGACAGTTCAGTTGACTTAATTTTCGTAAAAATACTCCAGTGCATGGACATTAAAGATTACGAGATCAAACCGTGTAAAAGGCCTCTCACAAGTTTCACAGGAGATACAACAATGACAATTGGAACTGTCAAACTCCCAGTCTACGTAGCAGGGATCACCAAAATCATCAAGTTCGTGGTCATCGAGAGCCCTGGCATTTACAACACCATACTCGGAACTCCATGGATCCATTCAATGAAAGCAATCCCGTCAACATACCATTAGTGCGTCAAGTTTTCAACACCATCAGGGATCTACACCCTCAAGGGAAATCAACGGCTATCTCAAACATGCTTCGTCACCGAGCATAAGTTAAGAAAATCCTCAAGGACATGCCTGATAACTAAGCAGAATGACGAACATGTCATAGAAAACAACCAAGCACGCGAGCTCGTCATACAAGTCAACATTGATGTGCGAGACCCAACACGATGCGTCAGAGTTGGAGCAGACCTTGATGAAGACCTCAAGGAGAAACTTATCAGCTTCATTCAATCCAACGCTTTAACCTTCGCTTGGAAAACCGAGGAAATACCGAGGATCGACCCATCAATCACATGCCATGAGCTACATGTCGATCCTATCTACAAGCCGATTAAGCAAAAACGATGTAAACTCGGTCCAGAACGCGCCAAACCGTAAACGACGACGTGGAACGCTTGACAAGTGTAGGTTCCATCACCAAGGTCCGATACCCAGACTGGCTCGCCAACCCCGTCGTCGTAAAAAAGAAGAACGGAAAATGGCGCATATGTGTCGATTTCGCCTTTATCGGATACAATCAAATTATGATGCATCCTGATGACAGAGAAAAGATTGCGTTCATCAACGACAGAGGTACCTATTGTTACAAGGTCATGTCGTTTGGACTCAAGAATGCTGGAGCCACCTATCAACGTCTAGTTAACCGAATGTTTGCCGAATAGCTCGGTAACACAAGGGAAGTCTACATCGATGACATTCTCGTCAAGTCCCTCATCGCCAACGATCATATCAAGCATCTCACAACTTGTTTCAACAGCCTCAACGAATATGGGATGAACCTCAACCCAACAAAGTGCACTTTCGCCGTCACTTCGGGGGAATTTTTGGTATACATCGTCACTAAGAGAGGAATTGAAGCAAACCTGCGAAAAATCACAGCCATTGCTGAACTTCCATCTCCCAAAAACAGGAGAGAAGTCCAACGATTGACAGGACGCATCGCTGCACTCAACAGATTCATCTCACGATCAACAGATAAATGCCTTCCATTCTATCAACTTTTGCGAAACAACAAACGTTTTGAGTGGGACTCGGGAAGCGAAGACGCGTTCCAACAGCTAAAAGAATACCTATCAACGCCACCAATTTTAGCAAAACCAGAAGACGGAGAAATCTTGAACCTATACATATTTGTCTCTGCGTCTGCAGTGTGCAGCGTGCTAGTTCTTGAGGACCGTGGGGAGCAACGCCCAATTTTCTACACCAGCAAAATCTTCGACGACGCCGAAACACGTTACTCTCCCCTTGAGAAACTCGCCCTAGCCGTAGTTATCGCAGCTCGCAAACTAAGACCATACTTTCAATCTCACACCATCCATGTGCTGACAAACCATCCACTCCGGTTGATACTCCACAGCACAAGTCAATCAGGAAGAATGGCCAAATGGGTAGTAGAGCGAAGCGAATACGACATCGAGTTCAAAATCCGAACAAGTGCGAAGTCTCAGGTGATAGAAGATTTTCTCACCAAATTGCCTCTACATCAAGAAAAAGATGATCTCGACACCAAAAAATGGTGCATCTACGTCGACGGCTTGTCTTCACGAAACGGATAAGGAGTTGGCATACGACTTATATCTCCCACAAGCGCAAATTAATGAACAATCTTTTTGCCTTGCCTTTCCAGCTTCAAACAATGAAGCCGAGTACGAAGCTCTGATCGCTGGTCTGCGCCTCGCCAAAGCTGTCGGAGCAAACAAGATAGAAACATTATGCAACTCACAGCTCGTCACCAACCAGTTTAGCGGGGAATATGAAACAAGAAATAACCGAATGAACGCTTAATTGTAAGTCGTTCAAAAGCTCTTCCAAGAGTTTGCCAATTTCACTCTTACCAAGATACCACGGAGCGACAACTCCTCTGCCGATGCCCTTGCTTCTCTAGCATCAACGTCCGACCCTTCGCTCAGAAGAATGATCCAAGTAGAAAGGATCGACAAACCAAGCATAGAATTGGCAATGGGCATCCACATCATAGACGAGGTGGACGAACTTATAGACGACACTGATGAAGCAGACCAACCCATTCTCAAAGAGACGACAAGCATGATCGATTGGCGCGACGAAATCAAACTCTACATCTCCGACGGAATAACGCCAACATATCGTTGGGCAGCTCGTCGCTTGAAAGCTCGATGTGCATACTACGTCTTACATAACGGAAACCTTTTTTGGTGGAGCTCGACCAAAGCGCTGATTCGATGCATACACAGTCAAGAAGTCAAATAGGTGCCCGAAGAAACACACGAGGGCGCAGGTGGAAACCATTTAGGAGGGCGAGCATTAGCCATCAAGATCAAACGACACATACACTTTTGGCCAACAATGGTTACCGATTGCGAAAATTCATCGCCAAATGCGAGAAGTACCAACGTCACTCCCCGATGATTCACCTTCCAACAGAAGTTCTCACAACCACAACATCGCCATATCCTTTCATGAGATGGGAAATGGACATTGTCGGTCCTCTACCACCATCCAAGAAGAAGCGCTACATCTTCATTATAACTGAAATCTTTACTAAATGGGTCGAAGCCGAGTCATATGAAACCATACGAAATCATCACAGATAATGGCTCCCAGTTTATTTATGCAATTTTTGAAAACTTCTATGCTCTGTGGAAAATTAGGCTAAGCAAGTCAATACCAAGATACCCTCAAGGAAATGGGCAAGCTGAGGCGACAAACAAAACCATTCTTGACGGAATCAAAAAGCGCTTGGTGGAGAAGAAAAGAGTTTGGGCCGACGAACTCGATGGCGTCCTCTGGTCACACCGCATGACACCACGACGATCAACAAACATGATCCCTTTCTCCTTATCACACGGAATGGAAGCCATGTCACCCGCTGAGATCAGCATCCCAAGCCTGCGCCAGATGACACTTACCGAAAATGAAGAGCTCCACAACGCAATGATCATTGACCATCTAGACCAAATTGAACAAAAAAAGATCAAACTTTCTTCCGTATCCAGAACTACCAGCATTTAGCCGCCCAATACTAGAACAAGAAATTCAAGGGAAGATTCTTTCAGGAAGGCAAACTCGTTCTTTGAAACTTTTTTGAAAACACCCGCGAATGGCAGGCAAGCTTGGTGCGAACTGGGAAGGACCGTACTTTATTTCAAAAATTGTCAAACCTGGTGTCTTTGAGCTCACTGAGATGAGCGGAGAAGAGGTCACGAGATCATGGAACTCCATGAATCTCAAGCGATACTATTACTAAGAAAGGCATCGCAAGCATGACGACTTGCGCACTCCTGCTATACCAACAATATCACCCTAGGAGACTGCCATTTTTAATTTAAGCATTTAATTTCCTCGTAAAGGTGAACTACGATCGGCTTGATCCCCGCCTGTGGGGTACTTAGGCAATCTCTCATGAGGCTCAGCTATTTCTCAAATATATATATATATATATATATATATCCCCAAGCAAATATCAAAATACAACATCGCATACCAAAAGCGGTCACAAACCAAGTAAAAAAAGCGGGATCAGTTCTCAAGTGCTGCGGCTCCGTGCTCACACTTCAAAAAAATTTTGCAAACGAAATATAGGACCAGTTCCCAAAGTGTCACAGCTCCACGCTCACAATAATTACATTTTGCAAAAAAAAAAAAAAAAAACAGGATCAGTTCTCAAGTGTTGCGGCTCCGTGCTCACACTTCAAAATTTTTTTGCAAACGAAATACGGGACCAGTTCCCAAAGTGTCACAGCTCCGCGCTCACACTAATAACATTTCGCAAAAAAAAAAAAAACGGGATCAGTTCTCAAGTGCTGCAGCTCCGTGCTCACACTTCAAAAGTTTTGCAAACGAAATACGGGACCAGTTCCCAAAGTGTCACAGCTCCGCGCTCACACGGATAACATTTCGTAAAAAAAAACGGGATCAGTTCTCAAGTGCTGCGGCCCCGTGCTCAACTTCAAAAGTTTTGCAAACGAAATACGGGACCAGTTCCCAAAGTGGCACAGCTCCGCACTCACACTAATAACATTTTGCAAAAAAAAACGGGGTTTGTTCTTAAGTGCTGCTGCTCCGTGCTCACATTTCAAAAATTTTGCAAACGAAATACGGGACCAATTCCCAATGTCTTACAGCTCCGTGCTCACACTAATAACATTTCGCAAAAAAAAACGGGATTAGTTCTTAAGTGCTGCGGGTCCTTATTCGCACTCAACATTTTCAAATAAGTACGAGACAAATTCCCAAAGTGTCACAGATCAACACTCATCAATCTCAACAAACTACATTCTCCGCAATCATACCATAAACCTCAAGAAGAAAACAAGTTTTCGATTTCACAACAAAAGCATCAAGACAAAATGCAAGAAGATCATCTCATAATAAAATTCAACATAGCCGAAAGGATCGACAAAAGCGATCATGGCAACAACAAAGTCAGCATAACAAACTCCGAGAATAACAAAGATGACAAGTCCTACAAACGTCAACAGAAACAAAAAAAAAAGATATTCAAGAGACCACACATGGTCTCAATGGAAAAGCAGGGACAGAACTACAAACTCGAAGGAGGACAGCCCTCACGCCTAACAGCCGCACCCGCCGCATCTCCACGCCCAGACGAACGACGATGTCCTGCATCTACACAACGACGAGCCGCATCCTCAACCCCCACAGTAAGAGACGAAGGAACAGGGACAAGCGGAATGTTAAAATCAAAAGAAGGGATCTCAGCCAAATCCTTATCATCAATCCGAACAGGAACAAGTGACCTCGCCTTCTTCATCCTCTCAGCCAACTCCTCCTCAAGATGTTTAACCTTAATCTCGGGAATCTTTCTTCCCTCCCCCTTCCAGACCTTGAAAGCATCAAGCACCCCTTTGATCTGATTCACCCTATACATAGCCTGGCGAACAACCTTTTGATCCCTCACAAACCTCCGCATCTTCTCAAAGCAAGAATTACAAGTAGCAAGTACATCATCATGCATTCTTAAAACGATAAGCGTCCATCTCCTGACGTTCCTTCACACGTTCTTCATCCAAAGTCATATTCGCTTTAAGCTGTTTCACCTCCTCCTGCGCAGCCAAAAACGCCTTTCTTTCAGCCTCGTATTTCTCACGCCAAGTTGCAACCTCTCCAGAATGATCAGCCACGTCCTTAACCTCAGCAAGCTTCGCATTCGCTTTTTCAAGCTCTGTCTGGACAACCCCAATGATGGAACCCAGGACCTGGACCAGGACTTGGAGCAGACTCAGGACGATCAGATCAGTCCAACTAAGGTTCAGCCATTCAGCCGTACCAGATCAACGGACAGAGCCGTGTACCTGATAGACCCGCGTGCACCCTGACGCGACCTAAGGATGGATCCACGACCTGATGACCGAATCAGCTGACCCACAGGCGTTCTTCCCCGACCCATTCGTCACTCTAGAGCCAATAGTCAAGCCAGAACCCATGATCATCATGAAGAATCAGATTCCGGACTTAGCCTATCTTTCCTGGCCCGTTTGGTACATACCGCACGACCGGATCAGGCTGATCTCGACTTTTCCGACCACTTTGATGATTTCATGATGATCGATGCATCCAACTTCTCCAGAGGGATGTTACTTAGGCTCTCTGAAGATTTGGGTCGAGCTATCTCTTCATCCGTTCATGGATCATCGATGATCAACCATGCGGGCAGCCTTGCGTCCGTCCTTCTCCTTACCGCGGATGACCTGATCATCACAGCATGAACTTGGACGCATCATAAACCTGGACAGTCAATGAATCTTGCCAAGTCTTCATCAAATTCCGAGTTTTGACTAGTCTTCTCTTGTTTTCCACACTTTGACTAGATATAGTCAAATATCTATTTTATATGTAATGTTTTTCCGTGCTTTCTATATTTCTCTCTTTGACTCAAAGTAATATAAATATGTAAACTATTTGATCAATCTAACACATCGATTTTTCTATTTCTCTTTTGAGTTTTCTCTCATTGTTCTTTGGTTAGAACATTCATATTTCACTTGGTGAGGTTATCTCCAAGCGAGCCACTTCGTTGTGTTGGACCGGTGCGTCACATCCGGCAACCTTCGAATCTCTGGTGTATCTTTGGGCTATTCCGCAACCCTTCGTGTCACCCCTCGATTCAACAGTTCTCTTCGGAGTCCATATTATCCGTACCGAAAGAGTGATCCTTATTTTGGTTCTATCAAGTGGTATCAGAGCCACTCTTCCGGTAACTCTATTTCTATCCATTTTTCTCATCTCTCCATTTCTTCTAAACACTTCTTCATCTTTCTATCTTGAACCGGGGCCCCTCATTACCCCCATCAAAAAAAAAAGATCTAAGTTTATGCAGTAAAAAAAAAAAAAAAAAAAAAGATTATATAAAAAAAAAAAAGTTTCAAAGATTATTGTTTGTGGTGTGGTGGTGGAAGAGTAAGCCTGCTGGCCGAAGAGAAATCCGGCCTTTGAGGTGGTTAAGGCGGGTTCCCCTTTTGAAATCTCTTATCTTTCTCTCTTGATCATTTGTGGTTCACTTGGATTTTCTCATTGGGTGATCTAGTTTGCTCTCTTAGAACTTTGGGAGGAACTCTCTTGTGTGATTACCAAACAAAAAAAAATTTAAGTGAAACACGTGTGTGGGTGAGATAAACATCTGAGAGTGTGAGGCTTTTACTCTAACTTTGCCTTGTTTAAGTTTTCAGGAAACCATGGGCATTGAAGAAGAAAGAAACAGACCCGGAAATTCATTTGCTGGATTATCTAACTTGCAAATGCGTGCTCTCAATGATTCTATGTCTAACATGTTGAATACAGGTTTGGAGGCGATCGATCAAAGGCTAGATGAACTCCAGGGCCGACCGACTCAGTCCCGAACCAGAACCAGGCGTGATCGCCCAAGGAGACACAGCCGGTCCGACCTTGAGATCCGAGATGAGTCCTCTGATGATGATCAGTCCATCAACCGACCAAGGAGAGCTCCTCGAAAAAACCAAGGTGATGTCAATCCATTTGGTAGAAATGAAAGAACTAATGATGGATTGGGTGGTTTGAAATTGAAAATTCCATGTTTTGATGGCAAGAATGATCCGGATGCTTTTCTTGAATGGGAAAGAAAGATTGAACCTGTTTTTGATTGTCAAAACTTTTCTGATATTAAAAAGGTTAGACTTGCTGCTGCTGAGTTTACTGGCTATGCTATTTACTGGTATGATCGAGTTGTGACTAGCAGGAGGAGAGCAGGTGAGGCGCCAGTTGATACATGGGATGAGCTTTCCATACTGATGCGGAAATGCTTTGTTCCGACCATTACCACAGAGATTTACACCATAAACTCAGGTGTTTGCTTCAAGGTTCTAAGTCAGTTGAGGACTATCACCAGGAGATGGAGACCTTGATGATCAAAGCTGATATAGATGAGCCCTTAGACGCCACCATGGCTAGATTTCTCACCGGGTTCAACCGGGACATACAAGACCGAATGGAGCTGGAAGACTATGAGAGCATGGAGCAGATGCTACACAAGGCCGTGCTGATTGAACAACAAGTCAAAAGAAACGGTCTTTCTAAACCGACCTTTGCTTCAAAACCGACCTTTGCTTCCAAGCCAAACTATCAAGACAAGGGTATATCTTCTTCCACAACAAATACAGCTTTTAAGACTAATGTCCCTGCTCGTGTTGATAGAGAAAAGACAGAAGAGGCTCCCAAACGAACCAGAGACATCCAATGCTTTAGGTGTCATGGCCTTGGCCACTATGCCAACCGATGTCCAAACCAAAAGGTGATGGTGCTCTTGGAGAATGGAGAAGTCGAATCTGAAGAAGACAAGGAGGATCTCGGACCAGTGTATGATACTGATGATGAAGCACTTGACTTCCTAGTTCATGGCCCCCTTCTTGTTACTAGAAAGACTTTGGACGAAACCTTTGATCCCATCTTTGATGAGGAGGCCGATGGCGTGATCGATGAGTTTTGCTCGACCTTTGTGGAGAGCTCTGATCCGATCTATAATGAGGATGTTCTTGATGAGCCGAGCCATGGTTCACAACTGGTTACTAGGCATGCCTTGAGTGTCCAACCAAAATCCAATGAAAAGGAACAAAGTGAGAACCTCTTTCACTCTAGATGTCTCATTTCTGATAAAGTTTGTTCTTTGATTATTGATGGAGGCAGTTGCACTAATGTGGCCAGTGACACTCTTGTAAAGAAACTTGGGCTTGTTACTCGGCCTCTTTCTCGTCCTTTCAGGTTGGAGTGGCTCAATGAGGCAGGAGAACAATATGTAAAGGAGAAAGTCACAGTTCCACTCTCCATTGGCCGATATGAGGATGAGGTTGTGTGCAATGTGCTTCCCATGGATGCTTGCCATGTTCTCTTGGGCCGGCCTTGGCAATTTGACAAGAAGGCAGTGCATGATGGCTTCACAAACCGGCACTCGTTTGATCACAAGGGAAAGAAAATCACCTTGGTGCCTTTGTCACCTTCGGAAGTCCATCAAGACCAGGTCCAACTCAAGAAGAACCGAGACCAAGACTCTAAGGCTGATAAACCTGAGACCAGTACCAGAAACTCCAACTTCTTTGTCAAAGAAAGTCAGGTAAGGAAGTCTCTCTGCTCTCAAAAGCCATTACTCTTACTTGTTTATAAAGAGTCTCTCTTGGCCTCATCTTCTTCTGACCTTGCACCGGAGATTCTGAGTGAGTTTTTAGGTATCTTGCAGGATTATTCTGATGTGTTTCCAGAAGAAAATCCTAAGGGATTGCCACCAGTGAGAGGCATTGAGCATCAGATCGATCTCGTCCCGGGCGCCTCTCTATCGAACCGACCAGCGTACCGCACCAATCCGGTCGAGACCAAGGAGCTGCAGAAACAGATCAACAACCTGCTTGAGAAGGGATACATCAGAGAGAGTCTCAGTCCCTGTGCAGTGCCTGTTCTACTCGTACCAAAGAAGGATGGCTCCTGGAGGATGTGTGTGGTCTGCCGGGCCATAAACAACATCACGGTAAAGTATCGACATCCTATCCCTCGCCTTGATGATATGCTTGATGAACTCCATGGTTCTAAGTACTTTTCTAAGATAGATTTGAAAAGTGGCTATCATCAGATTAGGATGAAAGAAGGTGATGAATGGAAAACGGCCTTTAAAACAAAACTAGATTTGTATGAGTGGCTTGTCATGCCCTTTGGTCTCACAAATGCACCTAGTACTTTCATGCGCCTAATGAATCATGTATTGAGGTCTTTTATTGGTCATTTTGTTGTGGTTTACTTTGATGACATTCTTATTTACAGCAAAAGCCTTGATGAGCACAAACAGCACCTGAAATCTGTTCTTGAAGTCCTTAGAAAGGAACATTTGTTTGCTAACCTTGGAAAATGATCTTTTGGCACAGATCATGTGGTCTTTCTAGGTTTTGTTGTAGGTGCAGATGGCTTGAGAGTGGACGAGCAGAAGGTCCAAGCAATCCGAGACTGGCCAATTCCGACCACCATTGGTGAAGTGAGAAGCTTCCATGGCCTTGCCGGCTTCTATATGCGATTTGTTCAAAACTTCAGTACCTTGGCCGCTCCTCTTAATGAAGTAATCAAGAAGAATGTGGGGTTCAAATGGGGACCAGCTCAAGAAGAAGCATTCGAAATCCTTAAAGGGAAGTTGACTAATGCCCCTTTACTTGTACTTCCAGATTTTTCTAAGGCTTTTGAAATCGAATGTGATGCTTCTGGTGTTGGTATTGGTGCTGTGTTGATGCAGGATGGAAAACCAGTGGCTTATTTCAGTGAGAAGCTTGGAGGTGCCATGCTCAACTACCCCACATACGACCAGGAACTCTATGCCTTGGTGAGAGCCCTTCAAACGTGGCAGCACTATCTTTGGCCTAAGGAGTTCATCATCCACACTGACCATCAGTCTATAAGACATCTTAAGGGTCAGCAGAAGCTCAACAAGAGGAATGCTCGTTGGATGGAGTTCATTGAGACATTCCCTTATGTGATCAAGTACAAACAAGGTAAGGAGAATGCTGTGGCCGATGCATTGTCTCGAAGGTATACTCTTCTCTCAACCCTTGAAACTAAATTGCTTGGCTTTGAATTTATCAAGGATCTTTATGCCTCTGATCAGGATTTTAAAGAGGTTTTTCGAAAATGCACCAAGGTTGCTTATGGGAAATACTTTCAAAGTTCTGGTTTCTTATTCTTTGATAACCGTTTGTGTGTGCCCCAATGTTCTTTGAGGGAGTTGTTTCTCAGGGAAGCTCATGGAGGAGGACTTATGGGACACTTTGGTGTCAAGAAGACTTACAAGGCGGTTCATGACCACTTCTATTGGCTGAGTTTGATGAAAGATGTTGAGAGGATCTGTAGCTGATGTGTGGTGTGCAAGAAGTCTAAGCCTAAAGCATCAAACCACGGTTTGTACTCAGCTCTACCCATTCCCTCTCATCCTTGGGTTGACATTTCTATGGATTTTGTGCTTGGTTTGCCTAGGTCCAAAGCTGGACGAGATTCTATTTTTGTGGTTGTTGATAGGTTCTCAAAAATGGCTCATTTCATTTCTTGTCACAAAACTGATGATGCTGTGCAAGTTGCAAATTTATTCTTTAAGGAAATTGTTAGATTACATGGAATGCCTAAGACCATTGTCTCTGATCGTGATGCTAAGTTCCTTAGCTATTTTTGGAAGACCTTGTGGTCTAAGCTAGGTACTAGATTGATGTTCTCTACAACTTGTCATCCGCAAACTGATGGGCAAACTGAAGTAGTTAATCGAACCTTGTCTGCTTTGCTTAGATCTTTGGTTAAAAAGAATCTTAGGACTTGGAAAGAATGTTTGCCTCATGTTGAGTTTGCTTATAACCATGCATTCCATTCAGCTACTAAGTTTTCTCCTTTTGAGGTTGTTTATGGATTTAATCCCTTATCTCCACTTGATCTTTTACCTTTGCCTTTGAGTGAACGAGTTAGTACAGATAGCAAGAGGAAGGTGGACACGATCAAGAAGCTGCATGAACAGGTCCGGGCCAACATTGAAGCCAAGACCAAAGGCTACAAACGACTTGCAGACAAGAAGAGAAAAGAAGTGATCTTCCAGGAAGGTGATCTTGTTTGGGTCCATTTGAGGAAGGAATGATTCCCGGAACAAAGGAAATTCATACTCATGCCCCGGGTCGATGGTCCATTCCAGATTGTCAAGAAACTCCATGACAATGCATACCAGCTTGATCTTCAGGGTAAGTATGATATCTCTTCAAGTTTTAATGTTTCTGATTTATCTCCTTTTCTTGCAGATAATCCGGATTTGTGGTCAAATCCTTTTGAAGAGGGAGGGAATGATGGAACCCAGGACCTGGACCAGGACTTGGAGCAGACTCAAGACGATCAGATCAGTCCAACTGAGGTTCAGCCATTCAGCCGTACCAGATCAACGGACAGAGCCGTGTACCGGATCGACCCGCGTGCACCCGGACGCGACCTAAGGATGGATCCACGACCTGATGACCGAATCGGCCGACCCACAGGCATTCTTCCCCGACCCATTCGTCATTCTAGAGCCAATAGTCAAGCCAGAACCCATGATCATCATGAAGAATCAGATTCCAGACTTAGCCTATCTTTCCTGGCCCGTTTGGGACGTACCGCACGACCGGATCAGGCTGATCTCGACTTTTCCGACCACTTTGATGATTTCATGATGATCGATGCATCCAACTTCTCCAAAGGGATGTTACTTAGGCTCTCTGAAGATTTGGGTCGAGCTATCTCTTCATCCGTTCATGGATCATCGATGATCAACCATGCGGGCAGCCTTGCGTCCGTCCTTCTCCTTACCGCGGACGACCTGATCATCACAGCATGAACCTGGACGCATCATGAACCTGGACAGTCAATGAATCTTGCCAAGTCTTCATCAAATTCCGAGTTTTGACTAGTCTTCTCTTGTTTTCCACCCTTTGACTAGATCTAGTCAAATATCTATTTTCTATGTAATGTTTTTCCGTGCTTTCTTTATTTCTCTCTTTGACTCAAAGTAGTATAAATATGTAAACTCTTTGATCAATCTAACACATCGATTTTTCTATTTCTCTTTTGAGTTTTCTCTCATTGTTCTTTGGTTAGAACATTCATATTTCACTTGGTGAGGTTATCTCCAAGCGAGCCACTTCGTTGTGTTGGACCGGTGCGTCACATCCGGCAACCTTCGAATCTCTGGTAGTATCTTTGGGCTATTCCGCAACCCTTAGTGTCACCCCTCGATTCAACAGTTCTCTTCGGAGTCCATATCATCCGTACCGAAAGAGTGATCCTTATTTTGGTTCTATCACCCAAGCTCCTCATCTTGGTTATCCACCAACCGGTTCATAAAATTTGCAGCCTGAATAAAACATACACAATCATTTATCATACCAAAAAAAAGGAGGGAAAACAAGATTCTTACAATAGCCGTATGAAGAGCAAGCTCATGGTACCACTCATCACGTCTACAATCGTCAAAAGGATAACCTCCAGCAACACCAGGTGACCGAAACAACTTGAAGAGACCACCACAATCTGTTGCTTTACCACCAAAGGCATACTCAAAAGGCTCAAAGACAACCTTCTCCACAACGGAAGACGTCTCAACAACCAAAGGCATTTCAACCTCGGAAGGCATCTCAACCACTGAAGGAAAAGTCCTACAAGCCTTTGATGGTGGCGCTTCGCTCTACAAACAACCTCGGCAGGAAGCTTCTTACGATCACCACCCTTACTCGTCGAAGTAGCTCGAGAACCACTAGCAACAGCAACTTCTTTTCAAGTGCGACGACGAGCAGAACACGGTGCAGGAGCAGCAACAGCAGAACCGAGGACGAATTAATTAGAACATAGAAAAATCTCCTAATCCAATCAAAAAAATTTCTCTTCTTCTCAACAACAGCACACCGAGCCCTCATGGACACATAAAAAGCCCCGTCTGTTTCACACCGAGTAATACGCGAAATATCTTCAAAAAGATAAAGACTCATGTGCACACCAATCTCCGCAGCAGTAAAAAGATCAGCAACCATAATTTGAATTGACGCAGGGTTCAGCTGAGAAAGAGCAATAAGGTGCTCATGACAATACGCCAGCAACAGCCTCAGAAGAGGAAACCACAAGTGATACTCGGTGAACCAGAAATCATAGACACAAATCCACCCGTCTGGAACTGTCCACGGACGCTCATCCTCCACAGGGACGCGTATTTCCACATCACCGTTACGACAACAGTTAGCCAAAATCCATTTAATTGCATCATCACCTACAGAAGAAGGAAGTGATTCCGTAGGATGATCAATAAGAGGACCCGCAAAAGCTCTAGGCCTCTCACTTACTTTTCTTGCCTTCTCTTTTCTCTCTCTCTTCGTCACATAACAATCAAAACCAGCAAAAGAAGCAGCCATACTCTACTTTTTAATTGCTCTCAAAATATCAACAACACTTGCTATGCGATCTTCACCCGTATCAACACTACTCAATTCAGCATTCGCACCAACACTTTCTTGCTCACAACTAATAACCTCCAGCTCATCGCTAAAATCATCTCGCTCATTGTCAACATCAACACGCTCTTCACCAAAAATGTCGCCGTGATCACCAATACCATCTTGTTCAGCAGCAGAGACAACATCATCTCGCACATAACCAACAGCGTCATCTCGTTCCTCATCGTCGTCAACATATTCATTTCCATTTTCACCAACATTAATGTCATCTTGCTCATTGCCAACACCACCATCTTCACCAGCAACAACATTTTGTCCAGAATCACCAACACCGTAGTCATCATCATTACCCATAGATTCCTCTCCAACCGAAGACGATGAATCCGAATCTGTTTCGGCTGTAAACGAATCAGAAGAAGAATTTCCAGCAACGTGCTCCTTCTCAACATCAACACGGACAACGGTGGCAAGTCTGTCCCTCATACTCGGTTTGCCACATGACCTTGTTTCTCCACACCACAGCCTCGATTCAGGTCCACGGGATGTTGACGACCTCACTCCTACGATTGATGAGCTCGACACCAGCATTGAACTCGCACAAGAAAATCTCGTGTCTACTAAAGAAAGGCTCGGGTGCGGAATATACGACCTTAGATCTACATTAACGAGGTCAGACTTCTCACGAGTTATAGTCGATCTCCTCACATCATCACCATTATCAACAATAACTTCAAGATCCGACGAATTGGGAACCACCAATGGCAAGCTCGAAAACATCATGGAAGAGCTACGGACCAACCCCAACAATCCCGAACCTTTGATGGGGAACCACAAACCTAATGGAGATGAGCTTGGCCTACGCTCGAACTCCGCTCCACTCCGACGACCTTTTTCCACCGCGGACGAGCCCAACCCCCGAAAAGCTTGACCGTCGAGCTCCGACATGGTCTCTGCTAACAACAAGCTCGGCTCATTCAAAGGCGATCTCGATTCAACCTCGAACGACCCCGGTCCTCCAAGCTCGATATTTTTTCTCATACCTTGATCATCGGAACCAGGCATGGCGATAATCGAATCTTCAATGACCCATGTCATCCCATCGCGACGAACCTCTCTTTCCTCAGCTTCAAGCGCTCTGATAGACGACGACCTCGGCCCCATCAGTGGAGATCTCAGCCCGGTCTGGTCAGAAGAAGGAACAGCTTCGACATCACCCGCGATGAACCCACCATCTTCACCACTGGCCGCCGTAACAGATCCATGGACGATATGCCCGTCCTTGAGTAACTCTCCGTCTATTGACGGTCTCAGCCCCAGACAAAGATTTACGGGAAGAGAAAAGCACCGACTCAACCGCACATTACCTAGCAAACAAGACAACCTCAAGCCATGAGACAAACTCAACCCTCACAAACCTCAATCAGACTCACACCTCGGGCCCTGCTCGGATCCCACCCGCGTACATAGTTCAGCCTCCACTCAGCCCGACGAGCTCGGCTCAACCCCGATGACCCCAACCCACGAACACAGCTCGGCCTCAACACCACGAGCTCAACCCAGACGACCTCAACCAACGGCCTCAACACCACACGAGCTTAGCCTCAGCACCAAGCGAGCTCAACCACGATGACCTCAACCAATGCCCTCAACACCTCGTGAGCTCAACCATGACGATCTCAACACCGCGAATAGGACAACCACGACTCACCAACGACAAGCCCGACCACACCGCATCGTGAACAAGACGAGCTCGACCCCACCAACGATGACCACGACTGTGACGAGCTTTACGAGCTAAGATCAATCCTGATGACTTCCACACCCCGCGAACACCGGCAATCTGACCAAAAAGCTCGTCCCACACCTGAGCAAGATAACCCCAATCTCTTTTCAAAAAAACAAACAAACCCTTGCTCCCCAAAAAGATAGATGTCGGCAGAAAGGAAGCAAGGAGAGATGAGCACCACAAAAAGAGATAGAAATAAAGGGATAAAGGAGAGAGAGAGAGAGAGAGAGGGGAAACAAACAAAAAAGATAAGAAAATTAAAAAAAAAAATTACCTTGCCACTTCAGATGGAGAGAAGAAATAAAATAAAGATCAAGATCACATATATATAGAGGATGAAATGTCACCCTAATTCCCGACCAAAATAATCCAGACCTGATTTTTACACATAAGATTCGAGAAGAATTCACCAAGAATCGACACTTCGCGAACTGTTTGGGGGGGGGGCAATTGTTGGAGATGGGTGTAAGTTTAGTGAAGAATAAGGTGAAGAACAATTAAGAACAGAGGAGAAAGAGAGGTATTGATCCGGGAACAAAGAGAGAGAGAGAATTAGGGTTTGCTCGACAGAATAGAGAGTATAGAAGGATTTCTTATTTCCTCGACAGAATAAATAGAGCAAGGCAAGACTAAAGAAAGGAATGAACAATGTGGGTCTGTCCGAGGGACAGTGACCTCTCATGAACGGGTATCAACCCTTCAAAGGGTCATGTGACTTAAACTATAAACAACTCCAGGCTGTACTATAATATAAACTAATCCTTTCTTGTCTTGACTCTCCCCAACGGCCTTCTCAGCTCCAGACAAGTAAGTTTAAATGTTTCCTTTGCTTCCAAGGCACTATATGTCGAGTTAGGCATCTAGGTTATCCGTACAAGTTGTACGGACCATGATCTCTCTTATTCTCTTCTCTTGATCTTCTTGTGATCATCCTTCTATGTTTCTTCTTATGATCAATGCTCCCCCTCAAGCTTGACCTAATGCAATGGTCAAGCTTGGAACCATGAAGAACTCCCTCATTAAAACCTTAGTATGCAAAACCCAGTGGGATAAAAACATACTCAAGAAAAAGAGTAGAGCTTTCATGGCTATGAGTATCATGTATGAGTGATGTCAATGAGGCCAAGCTTGGGGTAGATGGACTCACACACCTTGGTGCTTGCAGCTTTAGTTAAGATATCTGCAAGCTGATCTTCACTCCTAGTATAGCATGGTAATATTACTCCTTGTATTACCATTTGTCTCACTTTGTGGCAATCCACCTCAATATGCTTAGTCCTCTCATGGAACACTGAGTTTGAGGCTATATGTATAGCTGCCTGGTTATCAAAATGCATTGTGATGGGGGCTGTGATCTCTATTCCCAAATCTTTTAGAAGACTTTTGGTCCACACCAACTTGTTTGTAAGCTTCCTCATGGCTCTATATTCTGCTTCAGCACTTGAGCATGAGACCACCTTCTGCTTCTTGCTTTTCCATGTGACCAGATTGCCTCCAATGAAGGTGCAATAGCCAGTAGTTGATTTCCTATCATTCCTATCTCCTGCCCAATCAGCATCACAATACCCCAACTACTTATGTATTGCCATTGCATCCCATCCATATCCCTTGGCCAGGAGCTCCACTGAGGTATCTGAGTATCCTTTCTACCATTTTCCAGTGATGAACCTTTGGCACTTGCATATGTTGGCTCACCTGGTTCACAGCAAAGCAAATGTCATGTCTGGTGATGGTAAAGTAGATAAGCTTACCCACTAGTCTTCTGTATTGTTTTGGATCATCAAACGGAGTGTCTTCATACTCCCCCTCACGCATGATTTTATAGCCATATTCCAATGGAGTCCTTGCAGGTCTTTCTCCAAGCATACCTGCTCCATTCAACAAATCAAGTGTGTACTTTCTTTGGGATAAGAAGAGCCCCTCCTTAGATCGGCATACTTCTATTCCAAGAAAGTACTTTAACTCACCCAAATCCTTGATATCAAATACAGATTTCAAGTAAGCCTTAGTGGTTTGTATACCTTCTTTGTCATTTCCTATGATGATATCATCAACATACACAAGGATGATTACTATACCTTGTTGGCTATTGAGAGTGAATAGAGTATGGTCTGCCTCAGATCGGTTGAATCCTTTTCCATTTAGAGTGGTGCTAAGCTTGTGGTACCAAGCTCTTGGTGATTGTTTCAACCCATAGATAGCTTTCTTGAGTCTCCACACATTGCCTGGTTTAACCATGTCTTCTAGACGAGATGGAGGGCGTATGTAGACTTCATCTTCCAGTTCTCCTTGAAGAAAGGCATTCTTCACATCCATTTGCTATAGGTCCCACTCCAAGTTAGTTGCAAGTGAGAGAATGATTCTGATGGTGTGAAGCTTGGCTACTGGTGCAAAGGTATCAAGGTAATCTTCTCCATAAGTTTGAGTAAATCCCCTTGCAACCAGCCTTGTCTTCTTTCTTTCTGGTTTTCCATTTGCTAGATACTTGATGGTGAAGAGTAACCGACTTGTCACTGCTTTCTTGCCTTTGGGAAATTCAGTTTCAAACCAGGTATCATTCTTGATCATGGCATTTATCTCATCTTCAACTGAGTCTCTCCATTCATTGTCTTTCATGGCCTCTTCATAAGTCTTTGGAATGTAGTCTAGATCCAAGTTACTCATGAAGACTTGATGTTCCTCTGGATAGTAGGCTAGAGAGCACACTGCTTGAACTGGATGTGCAACTGCATTAACATTGAAATATACTCTTGTGTTTTTCCAATGTTCTGGTCCATGTCTGATCCTAGTGCTTCTCCTCAATGGTTGCACTTGCTCTATTTAAGTGCCCACATCTTCATGAGGTTGTTGCTGCTCATGGACTTCTTCTGAACCAGGTTGATCATGAAGTTCAGAACCTTCATGCTGCATTGATTCTTCTGGTTCTGGTTGGTTTCCCCCTCATGATCAACATGGGTCTCATTCTCAACCGTATCAGCTTCTGGAACAGGAACTTTGTTTGGCTCCTCCCTTTCCTTAGTGTGTCTACACCCAAGACTCTCCAAGATGATTCTTAAGTTAGTTGCTCTATCTGAAGGTGCTTGGGAGAGATCCTTAAGATTATCCCAGCTTCTCTCATCATAATACCCCTTAGACTCCACAAATTTAACATCCCTTGAGACCATCACTCTCCTAGTCTCTGGCACATAGCACTTGTATCCTTTTTGGTTGGCTGAATACCCAATGAATATTGCTTTGGCACTCCTGGCTTCAAGTTTATTTCTTTGTTCTCCTGGAATCAAGACAAAGCAAAGACACCCAAACACACGCAAATGATCAATGGAGGGTTTTGTTTTATTTAGTACCTCATAGGGAGAGACATCATGGAGGATTTTAGTTGGTGTCATGTTGATCAGATAGCATGCTGATACCACAGCATCACCCCAAAACCTTTTTGGAACATTGGTGTGAAACATCATGCTTCTGGCAACTTCCATAAGATGTCGATTCTTTCTCTCAGCCACTCCATTTTGTTGTGGTGTGTATGGGCAACTGGTTTGATGGATGATTCCATGTCTGGCTAGATGGTTATTGAATGCATGACTTGTGTACTCTCCACCATTGTCTGACCTAAACATTTTAATCTTGGCATTGAAATGATTAGTGATATAGCTTTGAAAGTTTATGAAAGCTTCTAACACTCTATCTTTAGATTGAATTAAAGTCAGCCAAGTGTATTTTGATTTCTCATCTATACAGGTGACAAAGTATTTGTGATTTTCCCTAGAGACACAAGGGGCTGTCCAGACATCTGAATGAACTAAATCAAAGCAATGTTCATAGATGGTGGTTGATTTAATAAAAACAGACTTGCAATGTTTACCAAGAATACAAGCTTCACAGCTATCATTCTTAAAAGACAGATTAGGCAACAACAATCCTAAGGTACGAGAATGAGGATGTCCAAATTTAGCATGCCATAAAACATTAGACTCTAAAACAGAAGTAGAATTAAACGCATAAGAGGAATCTGATCTAAGCTTGGTATCTTCAAGTAAATAAAGATATCCTTTGCTAACACCTTCCCAATCATCTTACTTGTCTCAAAATCCTGAAAATGAACCTCATTAGGACTGAAAATCACATTGCAATTAAGGTTAGTAGTAGCCTTTTTAACTGAGAGCAAGTTAGATGCAAATGTAGGCATGTACAAAGCTTTTGACTCTTTATCAAATAATTTCAAATTTCCTATACCCTCAATGGGTATTTTATCACCATTTGCAATCATCACACTGCCTAGAGCTGGTTCAAAATTACTAATTAGTCTAGCATCCCTAATCATATGATGAGAAGCTCCTGAGTCTATGATTAAAGGTCTAGCAGTTTGTGATGTGCAATGAATGGATTTTAAAGCATTATGAACATTACTACTAATGTTACTAGTGTTTGCATTGAGAGCTTTTATGAGAGCCTCAATGTCTGATTTGCGGATCAGGGCATCCTCCTGGTGTAGCCGAGCAGAGGTTCCAGCCATGTGTGCAGTAGAGCTCATGGCTCTCCCTCCACTCTGTTGCTGCATTGGTTGAGCTGATGGCTGGACATTTTGATGAACAGCTTCTTGTGCTCTAGCCTGGTTATACCTTGATGGTAGTCTAAGGTGAGGATGAAGGAGCCAGCACTGGTTCTTCATATGGCCGACCTTCTTGCAATGCTCACATGTCACTGACTTCTTCCTATCTTCTAGTTTGAAGTAGGCTTTGTTAGCAGACACCATCTCAGCTTTGTTGGCTAAAGTGAGTTCTCATTTTCCTCCAAATAGACCAACTGAACCTTGCTCCTTCTGGATTTGGGAGCACACTTCTTCTAAACTTGGTAGTTTCTCAGCCCTCAAGATGTGCTTGATGAGGTAATTGTTAGCTGGGTTGAGGGTGAGTAGCAATCCAAAGACTTTGTCTTGCTCTCGCCTCTCATTCAGAATAGCTGGGTCTGTTGTACTTGGCCTCAACATTTCTAGCTCTGCCCAAAGAGCTCTAAACTTCCCAAAGTGTGCTGTGAAGTCAGAGTCCTCTTGGTTAAGACTGTTGATGTCCTTCTTTACCTCAAAGACTCTACTGAGGTTGGAAATGTTTCCATACACCTTCTGAATGGTGTCCCATAACTCTTTTGTTGTTTCACAGTAAGAGTATGCCTCCATTATGGGGCCATCAAGTGAGCTTTGGATGATAGACAACACCATGAGTTCCTCTTGACTCCATTTACCTTCATCTACCACCACAATCTCCTTGCCATCTTCTCCTTGGCTGGTTTGTTTTGGCGCCTCACCTGAGGTGATATGGGACCATAAACCTCTTCCACCAAGGGCATTCTTTGTCAATCTTGACCAGAGAAGGTAGTTTAAACCCTTTAGTGTAGCTGGGATGACCATTTGCTTGTGTTGCTCCATTTTGACTTGTGATTGTCCAGTGGGTAAAAGAGTGCACCGAGTAGAAACTTGAATTTTGAACACTGGACAATATAGAACACGGGCAACAACAGGCTAATCTCTCTTTATATGGTGAGAATGTGAAGGAAAGTGAAAGGAAATGAGGAGAAATGATGAGATATAACCCAGAAAACTCGCAAGAACAGACCTATTACCCACTGGATAAAGGAGTGTTCCTCAAGGTTTGCAAGAAATAATCAGATAGAATGAAAGAGTGATGAGTGTAGAGTGAGTTTGCGGAAAAAATAATGAAGTTTAGGAGCTTAAAGCTCTGATACCATGTAAGTTTAGAGAAGAATAAGGTGAAGAACACTTAAGAACAGAGGAGAAAAAGAGGTATTGATCCGGGAACAAAGAGAGAGAGAGAGAGAGAGAGAGAGAGAATTAGGGTTTGCTCGACAGAATAGAGAGTATAGAAGGATTTCTTATTTCCTTGGTTTGTCTACACTGATTTACATTCTTTAAATAGAGCAAGGCAAGACTAAAGAAAGGAATAAACAATGTGGGTCTGTCCGAGGGACAGTGACCTCTCATGAACGGGTATCAACCCTTAAAAGGGTCATGTGACTTAAACTATAAACAACTCTCAGGCTGTACTATAATATAAACTAATCATTTCTTGTCTTGACTCTCCCCAACGGCCTTCTCAGCTCCAGACAAGTAAGTTTAAATGTTTCCTTTGCTTCCAAGGCACTCTATGTCGAGTTAGGCATCTAGGTTATCTGTACAAGTTGTACGGACCATGATCTCTCTTATTCTCTTCTCTTGATCTTCTTGTGATCAGCCTTCTATGTTTCTTCTTATGATCAATAATGAGCACATGGCCCATTAAGAGCTAAGCCCAAAAATCATGCCTGACCCATTAAAACAACAAATGGTGATTTCACTAGAAGACAAATGTATTTACTATAAAAGCAGTATGTCAGACCCATTGAGAGGACAATAAGAAACGTACATAAACGTACAGAAAAAGGAGAGCACCGCCTCTTCAATCACCACCAAAGTCTAAGACGACCTCGGGCACTAGACGAGCTCGTCTTAGACGACCAGAGACTAAATTACGAAAGATACTTGTTTAAACTATTTGTTTAGACGAGCATCATTAGTTCTTGTAATTGACCGAGCTTGTTTACTCGTGATCATTAATACAAAAATCTCCATCCTCTACTTCTTTTTATAATATTAAATCATGGACCGAAATATGGATTCAACACTTCTCCTCTCCGCTGACGAACTTTATGCTCGACTAACCATGGCCACCTCCCAAATTTCATTATCCAAATTGAAGTTCGAATGCTGTAGCCATATCCTAGTGAACTTAATGGGCGTAGACATGCTGCTATTCGATGATAAGGTAGTACCTTTGCTGTTCGTGTTTCGTGATTATCATTACTATCCTTCGTGACTTTTTGTCTCAGATTTTGATTTATATCTCTTACTCTGGCAGGCAACTCTTTACATACACATCTCTGTAACCATCCATCGCCTCAATACTTTCACACACAAAGGGTGGACACTTAATGGCCATCACATCATTTATAGCAATCATCACCATTACCTACCTCCAAGTATAATTATTAACTTTGTAAAGACCCTGTCCCTAGGATCCTAGATTCAACCTTAACAATACTTTTCTTCAATCAAATACCTCCTTTATTTCAAAACTAATTTGTCTTACAAGTAACTAAACTCGATGCAAACTGAATAACATAACAGTAATATAAGAAATCATAGTGAAAATTTTTAAAACAAAACCCAAGTAGATCGCACCATCCCGACCCCTATTCTTGCACCTCTTCGATCATATGTGCAAGAAAGAGGAGTTAGTAATTGTGATTACTAAGTGAGGGTAGGTTCTGGGAACCTACGAACTCATTTCATATTACATAATGGAACAAGACAAGTCACAAGCTAATATCACCTAGCAAGCACAAACAACCTAGATTCGAGACTCATGCAAGACTTATTTGCCTGCGGACCTGTCTCAACCACGAGCGACCTTATTCGTTGTAGACAGTGCTGCTAACTCGTACCGTAAACCACGGCTTCCTCTCCATCGTTACAACCCTCCTTCTTTGACGTGTTCTAACACACTAAAACTGATCAACGCCATTTGTTATAGCCCTAAATTAACTGATCGTTGGTTGTGTTGCCCAAACATAACTAATCAACGGTGTTAACATCGCCCTACTTAACTGATCGATGGGTCACAACACCCAACAGTCTCATCGTATTTTAATGTTATCACACAACCTGTTATCCTTTAACAACATATTATATCTAAGTTCTTTCATCATAATCAACAATTATCATGCTTTATAACATCACATTAATTCTTATCACACATCTCATTATCTCATTCACATCACTTTCATTCTTATCACACATCTCATTGATTCTCAAGACACAACCAACTTATCCTTAAAGTACTTATCATTCACTTGGTTATTTCAATCACAATCAACAATCATTATGCTTTTATCACATCAGCACAAGTCATACCTAGATATAGACAATATTAACAACAGACTAACGCCAAGACATTATATAACTTGAAAAGAGTTCACATCCGGGTCCTAACCTTTGCCTTACTCGACGATATACATCAAAATCTAGAAGAAGAGGAAGACCAGAACAACTCAACTGTAGATCTGCACTCTCATTCTCAACAGCAGATGGGAAGATGGATTAGGAACCATATATATCACACCTTGTGTCAAATAATTTAAAGGATGAAGGAGTATAAGTAGATAGGAGGCTTACCGTACAAATCTGTTAAAACAAAGAATGAGACAAGGGAGGAAGTGGACAACAACGGTGTCGATCGTCGGAGGTGGCGGCTGGAGGCTAGGATTTGGGCCTCCCTGAATCTCTACAGGGCGAACCTTTTTATCTTTGATGATAAAAGAGGAGGTGGCACCCCCTTTTTATAAGAAAAGAAGGGGAACCCTAAGGTTTAACTCAAATGGGCCTTATACACGACGGGTTTCCCTTAATAAAAGAAGAAATTTTATGGGCTGGATTTGGGGATGTTGCAATTCTCCCCCACTTACTAGGAATTCGTCCCCGAATTATGCGTCTCCAAAATTCAAAACAAAACATTTCAAACCCAGACGGATCCATTACTTCCCATAAACGACTTGACAATTGCAATGCACTGGTTCCCATTACCAACTCGATTCACTAGTCCTCCTAGAGATCAAAATGTTTTCTTGGATCCCATCCCTTTCCCATTAGACCAACATCTTCCATTTCTTTTCTCATGAACTATCGCTTTCTTGCGGCTAAAAGTCAACATGCTTAGTTCATCATGATACACTATGACACATATCGACCAATGATATTTTAAAAATTAACTTTTGTCTTTTTCAACTCTGCATAAGTCTGACACATTAACTTTCAGTAAAATGAGACCTCTGTGGTGGCATTCCAACCAACTTTCACCACGTATGTCCTCTCATAATCATGAACGATTCGACGTACAATAATCTTAGCGTCTTTAACTTAAATTCCATATCACTTTCCTTAACATTCTCATCCTGAGATACCCAATCACTCATGCAACTTCCAGATCCTTATGGCGCTTGTCGGTATAACCTTCAGACTGTCGTGCGCTTCCTTTAGTTCCTCATTAAGCAATTCGAATTTCTTAGTTGTTTCTTGGATAATTCCCAGCTATAATTCCTAGCTCTCCCTCACTTTGATTCAATATAGGTGTCCAATACAATCTCCCTTTGAAGACTCGTACGAAGACATCCCAATACTCGAGTAGTAGTTATTGTCGCACCCATATTCAACTAAAGGTAAATATTTTATATACTTTCCATACCCAACCAAACACACATGTAGGCAATATACGTTGATCACCATGTTCTTGGCGACACAACAATAGAGCCCAACAATACGATGTCCCATTTCTACTGTAGAACAGGTAACTATTACAGTAGTCCACTATGAATTCACTGTCAATCCTACATCGGCTAACATGCATCCATTATGAAATCCATGTCATGACACCATCCTTCAGCCCGACCCGTGGTGGTTCTTCGATCCTGATATCTCAATACGATATCCATCTGTATGCAATACTTTGGCATGTGAGCTCGTACCATAATCTCGTCCTTCATATCTCTCTCGTCCAAACTACTTACTCTCATATGAATAGAAGCTTCTTCTTCACCGTTAGGTGGTATCCAACCACATCTCTGTCGATCAATTTGTTTAAACTTTTATCCTTCTGCTAGGTTTTCATGATTTCCCTTATCATGTAAGCTTGATTTAAAGTTTGGTTCTAGTATTGTCGTCCTTCCTTAACAAGGAAAAAAATGAAAACTCATCAAAGTCTCCAAATTTCTTGAAGCATTTGTGTACACTACACGGTATTCTAAATCACGGTAGAACTAACTAGCATTGTTGTTTGAATCAGCTGTTACTTTTACCTCTCAAGTCCTTGATATAAGTTTCTGTCCATTTTAGTCGTCTATCATTCCATGATAACTTTGTTGTCCTGGTGAAAATCTTGTGATGGACTTCCAGTACTATCCTATTAATCTTAGGACTCCACAAACCTTAGTGAAGCTACGTTGTGTCATTTGACAATTAATTATCTGATCCAAGAATCAGATCTTTCTTCGTCGGAATTATACCTTCCCAACTTAGCAATCACTTCTTCCCACACAACTTATTTAAGGTATCCCCAAGTGCTCGTCACACTCTTCATGTGGAGTAGACTAATGTGTCTTGGATGATTACTACTGCATACTTATCCCAGTACTCTTGAAACCTCATACATCTGCTTCATAAGAATATGGTGTGCATCAGCCGATCCGATATGCATTTCTACAACTAGTAACGTCCATGACGAATCGATAATGTTGTTCTCCAAAAATCTCCCTTTGATATCGTAATTTGACAATAGTCCATTATCATCTCTATCTTTGAGAACATCAAAGCTACTTTCAGTTGTTCAAACAAGCCCACGTTCAATCTTCCCTAAGCCATGCAAAGTCAAAAACTCATGTTCCTCTTCCTTATATCATGACATCTTCTCCCCGGGATGAGCTACTTCGTCAGATGAATAATTTCTCCACAAGTCTTCCAGCAGCTCCTTCAACTAAAAAATATTTATGTTACCGAACGATACGGTACCCTTGACTCGGAGTTGTTCCGGGTTCAATTCTATTGTATTAGCATCTTCTCGGTTTAGTGGGGATCTTTTTAATGGCTTGAATACGTTTGCATACTCGGCTACTACATGAACGGTATCTAGTCTCAGAATTTCAAACTCTAGGTACACATTGTCCCCTTCCCACTTGCATGTTCTGCTTGCAACATTAGGATAACAGAGATCTATATCCTTATTCCATAAAGTAATATCTTCCCCATATCAAGGAATATGAGTACATGCTCCAGCATATTCCAAAAGTGTATGGCGCTTGGCCTCCAGTCCGTTTCTATAATCTCCTCGTAGTTACTCAATTCAAACTTCCTCAAGTTCCTTGTGGAGACATAACATTAACATGACATCACTACCATATTATCACATCCTTGGACACAGACATACCTCTGAACGCTGTCACGCCTCTGATCATTGATGCTCATATAGATGCTTACATACCTCTGAATACCATAACATTTCCGAACACTGATCCATCCTAAAACCCATTTTTCTGTTTGAAATTTTGCGGGAATTCTTCATCTTGTACAACGTCCCTTTCCACCAACTCATTGAGGCCCTGATAGCTCTCCCCACTACGACAATCTTCGAGTTAGATCTTCATCTTCTTTTGAAACCGGATAGTCAGCTCAGTCTGCTCCAAGTACTGACCTGCAAACCTTCTTGAATGGTTGAACTCAGTTCACAATGTTCGTGCACACCATTCGCGACTATCCCCCCGTACCAAGGTATCATCCTTAGGTGGTGAACGACCAAATCCCTACAAACTTTAAGGCATCTAGTTTTATTCTAATATCTTTCCGGCTTCACAATCTAGTAGTATGTATTGGTAGCATATGTTTTCCACTAAAGAGTTCCATCGTCATGTTTAACATGTACCTCATCACTTTCCAATATGATGATCCTTACACTTCTGCACGTATATGCATTGATGGATGTTAGAGATCATAATCGCTTCCAGAGAGAGTGGCATGTATCTACAATTCTCCCAAGTCATCATATTCACCAAAACATTTGCACCCTTTGGAACCACACCTGCTGCCTTGGTCTGGACGTTAGGACGATCTTTGGATGGTAGTCACTCCTTGCACGACTTTGGTGTTCCTTGGCATGATTGATACCTGAAAAGATTAGAAGATAACTTACTAACTAATAGGACAAGAAAGTAGCAGGAGCTTCGGTCTGAATGGTGCCTTTTTGAAATAAAAAGAATCCCCTTCCCATTTAGTAAATCATTTGAAAACTATTTTGAAACCCCGATATAAACGCTTTCGATCTACATCTACCCACCCGGGACAGGACCGGATGGGTTTAACCCCCACTCTGATACCAATTATAAAGGCCATGTCCTTAGGATCATACATTCAGCCTTAACAACCATTCTCATCAATCCAGTACCGCCTTTATTTCAAAACTAAATCATCTTAAAAGTAACTAAACTCGATGAAAACTAAATAACATAACAATAAATTAAGAAATCGTAGTGAAAAAATTTAAAACAAAACCCAAGTAGATGGCACCATCCCGACTCCTACTCCTGCACCTTTTCGATCATACATGCAAGAAAGATGGGTGAGTAATTAGGATTACTCAGTGAGGGTAGGTTCTAGGAAACTACAAACTCATTTCATATTACATAATGAAACAACACAAATCAAAAGCTAATATCACCTAGCAAGCACAAACAACCTAGAGTTGAGAATCATGCAAGACCTCTTCGCCTACGAACCTGTCTCCGCCACGAGCGACCCTAATCGTTATCGACAGCGCTGCTAACTCATACTGTAAACCATGGCTTCCTCCCCATTGTTACCACCCTTCTTCTTCGACGCGTTCAAACGAACTAAAACTGATCGACGACATTCGTAATAGCCCTAAATTAACTGATCGACGAAACTTGTATTAGCCAAACATAACTAATCAATGGCATTAATGTCGCCCTACTTAATAGATCGAAGGGTCACAACACCCAACAGTCTCATCGACTTTCAATGTTATCACAGAACCGGTTATCCTTTAACAACACATTACATCTAGGTTATTTCATTATAAGCAACAATCATCATGAATTCATTACATCAAATTCATTCTTATCACACATCTCATCATCTCATTCATATCACTTCCATTCTTATTACACATCTCATTCATTTTCAACATACAACTGATTTATCCTTTAACAACCTACCATTCACTAGGTTATTCACTACAAGAAAACACGTTTTTGCCGACTGCATGTACCGACTGATTTTGTAGTCGTAAAATGTCCAGACTGATTATCGACTATGCTACGACCAATATAAAACAGTCGGTAATCAGTCGCCAAACAACGACTACAAAAATCAGTAGCTACGTAGTCATTTATTATCGACTGAATACATACCAATATGTAGTCGGTAAGCATCGGTCGGGAATTAGTAGGGAAATTTAGTGACTGTTTACCGACTAATATATATTAGGTGAAACAGTCACATGTCGGTAGTCAAAAATCGGTATAAAAACACGTGGATGACGTTGCTAAGTTAGTTTTAACAACTTTTTACGACCAAATATATCAGTCGCCAAATTCAGTCGTAAATCAGTAGGAAAACAGTCGGAAACATTTTTATATATACACACAAACGAGTCATTTTTTCTTCGCGTCATGTGTGAAAGAAGAAAAAAAATCAGAAAAAATAAAAAAAACGTTCAGCCACATAATGGGAGGCAATTACAACTACACTAACTTTCGAGATTGGATGTACAAGAGGGTCAATGAAGAAACGGGGAACTTCTCGGAAGAGTTCATAATGGGAGTCAAGCAATTTATGACATTTGCAAACAGTCAACCTCTAACACTGAGTAATGATGGTAAATTCTTTTGTCCTTGCAGTGTTTGCAAAAATGAGAAATTTCTTCTGGGGCAACGAATTTTGAAACATATTATAGTAAGGGGTTTATGCTCGACTATTATGTGTGGTACAAGCATGGAGAAGAACTCGATATGGCTTTAGGAACAAGTTCTACTAATCCGACACATTTAAGTGGTAGTGAAGATCACATTGGTAATGCAGTAGAAGATAGGTATGTAGAAATGGTGAATGATGCATTTCATGATGCATTTCATGATGATGTGAGTTTTGATAACTATCAAGATGGTGATAGTTTTCAAAATTCAGTAGATCCGGAACGCAATCACTCGAAGAAATTCTACGACTTGTTAGAAGGAGCGAAAAATTCATAATATGATGGTTGTCGAGAAGGTCACTCGCAATTATCATTGGCTTCTAGGATCATGCAAAATAAGGCGGATTATAATTTGAGTGAAAAGTGCGTAGATTCGGTATGTGAAATGTTGACAGACTATTTACCAGTTGGAAACCAATCAACCGGTTCACATTACGAGACAGAAAAGTTGATGCGCAATTTAGGTCTCCCGTACCATACAATTGATGTGTGTGTTAACAATTGTATGATCTTCTGGAAAGAGGATGAAAGGTGGGATAAGTGTCAGTTTTGTGATGCACCAAGATGGAAGCCTAGAAGCGAACGGCGTAGAACCAAAGTGCCATATAGTCGTATGTGGTATCTACCTGTTGCTGACAGATTGAAGAGAATGTATCAGAGCAAGAAGACAGCAGCAATGAGATGGCATGCAGAGCACCAAGCCAAAGAGGATGAAATGTCTCATCCGTCAGATGCAGCAGAGTGGAAACACTTTTAAGATCAAAATCCCCAGTTTGCAGAGGAACCCTGTAATGTTTATCTCGGCTTATGTACGGATGGATTCAATCCATTTGGGATGTCTAGTAATCACTCGCTGTGGCCAGTGATCTTGACTCCATATAATCTACCTCCTGGTATGTGCATGAATCCAGAGTACTTGTTCCTCACAATTTTGAATTCTGGGCCAAATCACCCACGAGCTAGTCTAGATATCTTCCTCAAACCTCTAATTGCGGAGTTAAAAGAGTTGTGGTCTACTGGAGTTGAAGCATACGATGTCTCTTTGAATCAAAATTTTAATCTTAAAGTTGTGCTTCTTTGGACTATAAGCGATTTTCAGGCATATGGGATGCTATCAGGGTGGACAACTCATGGTAGGTTGTCTTGTCCAATTTGTGTGGAAGATACAAAGGCTTTTTATCTGCCGAATGGAAGGAAGACGTGTTGGTTTGATTGTGATCGAACATTTCTTCCTCATGGCCATCCAGTGAAGAAGAACAAAAAGGACTTCTTGAAGGGAAATCATGCTATGAATGATTTCCACCTGAATCTTTGACTGGCGAGCAAGTTTATTCTGAGCGGTTAAAAGGTGTCAATCCACCAAAAACGTCTCAGTGCGGTGGAAACGGTCACGATAAGAAGAAACCTGGATATGGGAAGAACCATAACTGGCACAAGGAAAGCATATTCTGGGAGCTGCCGTACTGGAGAGACCTAAATCTTCGACATAATCTTGATGTTATGCATATTGAGAAGAATTTTTTCGACAACATCATGAATATTCTTATGAGTGTGAAGGGTAAGTCGAAAGATACAATCAAGTCAAGATTGAATATAGAATTTTTTTGTGATCGGCAACACTTACATGTTGATAGTAATGGTCAAGCTCCTTTTCCTCCTTACACACTGGATGAGAACGCAAGAAAAAGTTTATTGGAATCTGTGAAAGTAGGAGTAAATTTCCAGATGGTTATGCTTCCCAACTTAGCTAACTGTGTTGATATAGAGAAGCGCAAGTTTTCAGGCATGAAGAGTCATAACTGCCATGTGTTTATGGAGAGGCTACTTCCATTTATATGTGCAGAACTCCTAGACGAAAACGTCTATCTTGCTATATCAGGTACAAATTAATTAATTATAGTTTTATGACATATTACAGTTCTAAGTGTGTTTATAAATTGGGTTATTAACGACTTTAAATTTGAATTTCTATATTGCAGGGATTGGTTTATTTTTCCGTGACCTTTGCTCAAGAACTTTGCAAAAAAAAATCGCTTAAAAAAACTAAAACAAAATATTGTTTTGATACTCTGCAATTTGGAAAAGATCTTTCCACCATCATTTTTTGATGTGATGGAGCACTTGGCTATACATCTCCCCTATGAAGCTGAACTAGGAGGCCTCGTGCAATATAGGTGGATGTATCTTTTTGAAAGAAACTTTAAGAAGTTGAAAGCGAATGCAAAGAACAAAAGTCATGCAGCTGGTTCGATAGTTGAAGCATATATCAATGCTGAGATTGCTTATTTCTCAGAACACTACTTTGCTGATAATATACAAACGAAATCGAGGTAAATGTTATAATTGGTTACATGTTTACCTTTTCGTGTGTATTTGCATATTTTCTTCTAAAATGTAGAACTCTTGTTCTTATATGGTAGGTTTACAAGATTTGAAGTAGGTGAAGTTCATGTATACCATGTCGAAGGAGTACCAGATATATTTACTCAGGTAGGTCATCCAAGCGGGGAAATGCAAGAAATTTGGCTTTCCGAAAAAAATTATGTATGCGCACATGCTTATGTTTTGCGAAATTGTGATTATTTTCAGCCATTTGAAAGGTATATATAATTTAACAAATCCATACCTTATGTTTCTCACACTAATCTAACAAATGCATACCTTCTCATATTTTAATTTTGTTACTCTAATATAGCATGTTCGAAGATTTTCTTTCTGTAAAATATCAAGAACTTTCTGAAAGAGAACTCTCCGTGAAGAGAGCTGATGAATATCATATATGGGTGAAAGATTATGTACGTCTCAGTTATACTATTATAATACTTACTTTAGGTATTGTACACCGTGTTGATCTTGTGTATGTATATTTGCAGGTTACTCACTGGAGCGAAACACATCCTTTTCCTGCTTGGGTTAAAGACATTGTACAAGGACCCATGAATAAAGCAAAAACCTGGCCAATTTATTTCACTCGAGGTTTTCTGTTTCATACCCAAACGCATGGTGAGGGACGAAAGACTTGCAACTATGGAGTATGTGCTAAAGGAGAGAGTTATACAAATGCAGCTGATGAATCTCAGTACTACGGGATCTTAACGGATATCATACAAATCGAGTACGAGGGGATAGTCGATTTGAAAATCACAGTTTTTAAGTGTAAGTGGTATGACCCTGTCATTGGTAGAGGCACGCGGCAGAGAAATGGCGGAATTGTGGATGTTCTCTCATCTAGAAAATACTACAAATATGATCCATTTATTCTAGGTACGTTTGTATACATATATACTTATTGTTTTGCATTTATTTTTATTAACTATATTTATTTTTGTTTAGCAGCATCTCAAGCAGATCAAGTTTGTTAGATTTCATATCCGTATGTAAGGAAACCGAAGAAGTCTTGGCTCAATGTTCTAAAAGTGAATCCGAGGAGAATCATTTTTGGAGAATATGAAGACAAAGATCCGGTGACTTTGCAACAAGAAAACGATGATGCTGTTTTGATGACCACAGTTGAAGACCTTGAAGTCGAGCATTTGGTACATGCTCCTGGAGAACCGATCAATATTGATTTCGACGTGGCAGATGCAGAACCAAATGATGAATTCCGATGTAATTTATCATCTTCGGATGATGATGAAGATGGAGGTGAAGGTGAACTGTACTAAGTTGCTTAAAGCCCGGGTGACGCCCATGAGTTTATTTCATTTTATATAATCCCAAAAGAAAGAGAAATGAGAAACAAAAGAAACCCTAATCTATTTCTATTATTCTCTCTCGGTCTCGACGGCCACTCTCTATTTCTTCCCACCGATCTCTATCTCTCCCACCAATCTCGATCTCTCCAGCCTATACTCCGATGTTGAGTGGAAAGAGGAAGCGGAATCTCGTCAAACCGAGTGCCTCTCGGGTTTCTAAAAGGCGGTCTTCCTTACCAACACAGTACGACTTCGTACCGAGGGATCCATATCAGTCCAGTCCGCCGGTTCTCCCCATGCGAAATACTCTCCCATCTGTTTGCGACTATCCTCCTCCGAGACAGCTGTTTCGGACGATGAACTTCCCACCTACTGCATCAACTCCGCCGCCTCTCACTCTAGATGCTGCTATGTTTACACCTCAACACCGAAGAACTCAGTCGACAGAACATATGAACCCACTTCAGCCATCTCATGAGGCTCCAGTTCCAACATCTCAATCACCTCACAGTTATCAAGCCCAAAATTCTCATATCCAAGAAGAGGAGGAGGAGGATATGTCCGATGTAGAGGCTCCGGTTCAACCTAATCTCGCCCCTGACAATATGGATCTCTTGAACTCCCTCCTAAACCAGCCAAATCGACCGAAGAGTATAACTGTCCTCTCTCCCAACCTTGAGCTTAACACGACATGGTATTTTCTCTTCCTTGCTACAATAGTCTTTTATGTATTTAGCTGCAACTGTTGATGAGGTAAGGTATTAAAAATTGTAGAAAATTTAGCTACATTCTGTCAAGAGTGTAGATTTGTTGATTATCACTTTTGTGCTTTGCTTGTTTCTTTTGTTTTGCTTGAAAAAGATTTGATTGAACCTGTTATAATCACCTCTGCAGAAGATCATTTTTTTTCAATTTAAATTTGTATTTATTTAGTTTGTCCTTAGTTTCTCTAAAATATGTTTGTACGCTTGGTGATAATTTAACTAGGAGGATTATCCACAATCTCTCAAGAGTGTAGATTTGTTGATGATCACTTAAATTTTTATTTATTTGGTTTGTAGGTTTGGTTATGACAAGTCGAAGTTGACTAGGAAGATTACCAAGATTTTAAAGAACAAGTTTAATAAGGCTTTCTACAGCTGGAGCTGGACTCGTGTGCCTAGAGACAGACAAGAACGTTACTTTCTGGAATTTGCTGTAAGTTTTCTCTGTCTCTTCTGTCTTTGAATTTTTATAATTATTAAGTGTTACTTCTCTGTCTTTGAGTTTTTATAATTAATAATTAAGTGGTTGTCTCAGTTTTTTTTTTTATTATTTGGTTTCTGCCTGCTAACTGGTATCTTCTATGTTCATTTGAAGAAAACTCACACATGGGATCCATCATTGACTGGTGTTGTTCAAGAACATTTCGAGGGCATTTGTCTATCACGAATGAAAGACATGGTCAGCGAAGTAAGGACTACTCGGGTGCAACCTACTTGGATAAATGACACACTCTGGACACAAATGACTGACTATTGGGGCACTGAAGCTGCAATTGCAAAGAGTCAGACAGCATCAGCAGCTAGACTGTCTGATCGTCAAGGACTTGGTGTTCACACACACAACTCTGGCCAGAAGTCTTATTTGCAGATCCATCAAGAGATGGTGAGTCCCTACTGCTTAGTGGTTCAATGTGATAAGTATGTTTTTTTCTTAAATTTTATACTGATATTTTTTTCCATTTCACTTCAGGTTGTTGAATTGGGAAGACCAGTGAGCTTTGCTGAAGTATTAATCAGAGCTCATACAAAATCAGATGGAACCTTTAGTGATTTCAAAGCTGAACATGTTGCTGAGGCTTTCAAGAAGAAAAAAGAAGCTAAGCTGGCCACCCTTGAGGAGAATGAGCTGTTTATTCAGGTTGGATTTCTTACTGTCAAATATTTTTTTTTTGATCAAACTGTCAAAGTTTATTTCTTATGTTTTTGCTTGTTTGTAGGCCACTTTCACCAATGACAGGGGGCAAATTTATGGCCTTGGAAGCTTGAAGAACCAGCTTCATGAAGTGCCATATGACCCAAAAAGCTTGTCTTCTTTCATTCAAATGCAACAGCAACTTCAGGAAGCTCAACGCCAAATAAAAGAACAAGCTGCTCTTCTTGCAAAGTTTGAGGAAGAGCGTGTCCAAGCTGCTGCTGCTGAGGCAAAGAGAGAGGAAGAGCGTGCCCAAGCTGCTGCTGCTGAGGCAAAGAGAGAGGAAGAGCGTGCCCAAGCTGCTGCTGCTGCGGAAATGAGAGAGGAAGAGCGTTCCAGAATTATAGCTACTCAGCAGGCTTTGATCGAGGAGTTTTCAGTGGTTCGGAAGTACTTGACCATCACAGACCAGAGATTCTTGGACTTTGTCTCCAAAGAAAGAGCTTCATCTGATCCTAACTGTACTTAGGTCTGTGTTGCCTTTCCCTTATGTATTTTTGTTATGCACTTAAGCTTTCCTTCGGATGTGTGAAACTTGTAAACTCCTTAAGTGTTGGAGTTCTTTTGGATGTTTAAAACTTCATAAATCCCAAGTCTTTGGAGTTTTTTTTTGTAAATGGTGCATGTAGCTTGAACCTTTTATGATTTCAAAAATGTTTTTAGTATTATCAGCAGATTTAAATAACAAATCATGAACAATAAAAAAAACCAAAATCATGTATTTGACATTTAAATAATATGGTCAGATAGTCACATATCAGTCAGAAAAACAGTCGTAAAATTTAAACAACGTAGTTACTAATCAGTTGGGATTCGGTAGCATAAAGACACCGACTGTTTTCCTACTACTGGGATTAGTCGTTATATCAGTCGTGTTATTCAGTCGTGAAATTCAGTCGTATTATTCAGTCGTATTATTCAGTCGTTACATTCAGTCACTAAACCGTCGTACTATCGTCATTATGAGTCGTAAATCAGTCGCCAAATTACCTACTAATTAGCGACTGGAGGTACGAATGTAGAACATGGTAGCAAACCAGTCGCTAAATACCGACTGTTTTCCGACCGACTAATTTATTTAGCGACGAGGTATAATACGACGACTTCAATCAGTCGTAAAACAGTCGTATATGACCACTTTCCGACTGAGTGCCGACTGATATTGTAGTCGGAAACGACATGTTTTCTTGTAGTGATTTCATCACAATCAACAACCATCATGCTTTTATCACATCAACAAAAGTCATACCAAGATCTAGACAATATTAACAAGGGACTAACTCTCAAGACATTATATAACTTGAAAAGGGTTCACAGCCGGGTCCTCACGTTTGCCTTACTCGACGATACAAATCCAGATCTAGAAGAAGAAGATGACTAAAACAACTCAACCGTAGATCTGCACTCTCATACTCAACTTAAGATAGGAAGATGGATTAGGAACCAGATCTATCACACCCCGTGACAAATAGTTGAAGGGATGAAATAGGAGAAGTAGATCGGAGGCTTACCGTACAAATCCGATGAAAAAAAGAACAAGACAAGGGAGGAAGTAGACAACGACAGTGGCGAAGACTCGCCGGCGGTGGTGGTGTTATCGGAGGTGGCGGCTAGGGTTCGGGCCTCCCAAAATCTTTGGAGGGATTCGCTCTATTTCTCGCTGAGTAGAAAAGCGGAGGAAACATCCCCTTTTTATAAGAAAATAAGGGGAACCCTAGGGTTTTAACTCAAATGAGCCTTACACACAACAGACTTCTCTTAATAAAAGGAGAAATTTTATGGGCTGAGTTTGGGAATGTTACAAACTTATCAATCATATCGAATCTATAAATGGTTCGAGGGTTAAGCATAATCAAGACATGGTCTTAGGGTTAAGCATAATCAACACATGGTCTTCATCAAAAATCATTAGAAAATGTATCTCAGTTTCAAGTTCCTTTCCACAAATCTCAGGGGCTAAAACGCCTGGCATACGTATTGAGACACGTTGCTAAGTTTCCGAGAAATATCGGTGACATTCGCTTGGAATTATAAGACGGTTTCTCAGAAGCTAACGCCGAGGCCACCTTCTACTGAACTCTCAAACTCATCCTGTTTGTAAAAGATCCACTTCAGACAAGAACAATGTACACCAATGGGATGGAGAAATGCAACACAAAGGCACACTTCATAGAAAGGATCAACCAAATTTCCCACTATTTTCCACTACAGGATCTCTTACAATGGCATCTGCCACCTACAAAATTCAGTGGACGGTTTGTATGACACGGGAACTTATATTGATGGTATTTTAATGTTATGCAGAGGATATGGGGGTTGGAAAGAAGAACTTGGATGGCCTCCAGTGGGAGACAAACAAAACAAGAATCGATCACTCCTGGAGAAATAATAAGAAGACCGTATCGAAGAAACATGCTGAAGCTCCAACCACCAGACAGCTGCCATGTTAACGACATGGAAAACAGTTGTAAACTTTGCTTTTACTTAAAGCAAGTAAAGAAGTTAACTTTTATCTGAAACTGCATAATCAACCACAACGACCAGGCAACAACTCATACGTCACCATTTTCGTTTAATTTAGATCAATTGAACCGTCATCTATGTTTCTGCTTTCCACTTTAACAATTGTCTACGTTTGACTACATTAATAACACACAACACCACCCTCTAGCTACCTTCTATGTTAATACCTTGACGGTCATGTTTTCATCCGACTCCAAATACAAATAACAGTCTTAAATTCTTAATTAAAAACATAAAAATGTAAACCGTTGAAACAAAAGGCTTTTATTTTTTAATTACGAGGCCGAAACCAACGCCCTAAATTGAATTAAGTTTTTGTTAAACAACCATACAATTACATACATAACATCTTATTTTAACGAGATCAAGTAGAATACCCACATCTCCCTCTCTCGAGATCGATTCAATTCTTACGTCCTTCCTCACCAGCCAGAGAGAGAGATCGCTCCACTCGTCTTCTTCCTCTGTGATCCTTTTCGTTTTTAAGTTTCCTTCGTCTCTTTTTTTTTTATTCACGGTGGTTCGATCTATGTTCGATTCGTTTGATGATGGAGAAAGCTTCCACGCTCTGTTCTTTTTTTTTTAATTAAATATACAAAACGTAATTGTTCAGCTTCATTTATAGTTTGGTTTGAGACTTTTTGGAAGAATTAGTCCGATTAATTTATAATATTAATATTTAGTATTATTTCAACCACCATGCAAGAAATTATTTGCGTTACGCATTATTATTAAAAACTAGATCGATTTCCGCGCTATACGCGGATAGTTCTTAATATATAATTTGATTAATTTTGTTGTATTCATAGAATTTTAGTATAAGAAAAAGATATGCTCTGACTTTTGTTATTTAAATTTTGTATATAAGTTTTTTGTCGTATTTTTTTAATATTTTTTAGTTGGGCCAAAATATCAAAATTGAATGCATAAAAATTTCTCAAAATGTCGAGAAGTTTTTCTTAATTACGTTTTCTTGATTATAATCTTATGAGCTGTAAATTGGAAGTTTAGCTCTAACTCATGTATTGAAATTTACTCTTATTTTTCCTTTGAAGTCTTTGATATTTTCATTGTTGTGTCAAAGTAAAACTTTGGCTGATGATGAAGTGAATAATAGTTTTCATGCAAATAAGAATTATTAATCAGGTATCAGAATTTTAATTTTATATTTTCTTTTTACTTTTATATATTTTAGGGATTACTTGTCACTTTGACAGCTTTATATCTTCGATTATTTATGATTTGCAGCCTATTGAACATAAATTCTTGGTTGTCCCATAATGTAAGATCCACATCTTGACAATTAGACTAACATTAAATTTGTGTTATGTCAAAAGAGAATCACCCAATATTTAATAAACAACTTATTTGCTTTAAGTTCTAAGCTTGCTTCTTAGAAAGCAATCAAAAGATTTTAAAGTCAGAACCATCCGTTTGAAATTGGATCATTGAGTGACTGTAAAAATTGCTTATGCATCAAAGTGGGCTATAAATTTTTCTATAAATGCAAATTGATTTCCAGAATGGTTTTAGAGACTCTTGTAGCCATTCCTAGTGTGAACTATCACCATATTTCTACATGTATTTTATTAGATATATACGTTTAGAAAATTATATATGTTTTGAATATTAGTTTCATAATCCAAATGAAAACAAAGTAAATACTTTTTTTGTTCATACTTTCTATCATATTTTAGCTAATTACTATATTTTAAACTTGAAAATTTTATTAAATCTTAAATATCTTTCAACTTTTAGAATGATACAAACCAAGATAATTAAAATACGTAAATTTCACAGAATTACTAAGTGTAGAATTTATGATTAGAAAAAAAAAATGTCTTCCAATGTTAGTTGGACTCTAAATATTTTGTAATACATGCCTAGAAAATTGTATATATTTAAGAATGTTAGTCTAATAATGCAGTGATGAAAATAAATCTTCATTATCTATTCTGTTTGTTATAATATTTTGTTGCTTTATAAATATTTTTTTTTCTATTTTTATTTAAATTGTTCCTTTAATCTAATATTTTACTCTTTTTTTTTGTTTTGTTCATAAATTTTATCTGGATAATCAAATCCTTTGTCATCCCGGTTCACCTCTTCTAAGAAAAAAAAGAGGTAGTTTAGGATGAAGGGTTTTAATGACATAAAAAATACTTGCACTGAGCTACAAAAAAAATACAAAAGCATAATAACTTAAGATGCAAAGTAATACATGTTCCTATTCCTTAATAATAATTGATTGAATCTGCTTCTCCTTCCCATACATATAGCTTACCATATAATGTTTACATGTTTAGCGAGTAAAACTTATATGTATGGTAATCCTTTTGAGTAAAGCAGACCAATGAGACTTCAAGAAATCAGCTGAGTTAGATTAAGCACCATGAAATAGGAAAGATTATATGAGTAAGCACCATGAGCACAACCAGTGGGTCGATCCTTCATGAGCATCACTTCTAAAACCTTACTGAGACTCTGAAAGTACTCTCGATATTCAATGCGTCTTCCAAGAGAGCCGACCAATGAGCAACTTACATGATTTCATTTTCATTCTGCAACAGTTTTTGTTACCGAGTATATATACATCTAGTAAACAGCTCGATCTGACTGAAAATATCATCTTTACTTCAAAAAAAAAACTGAGAACCATATGTTCCAAAAACATGATTGAGATAATTGAATCGAACAAAACTTTACGACAAACAATAGGATGTCTAGATGAATATGAACAATTTGGGTCTTGATGGATCCTGTAAATTGATAGAGCTACGATCTTAGAAGGTGTGAGTTTGAAAGAAGAAATCAAAACAGATAATAGAGGAAATTTATACGTTATCGAAGTTAAGAAACCGAGGATGTAGAAAGGCCGACACTTGAAGCTTTCCAAGGCAATGTGGGATTTCGCCGGTGTTGCGGTGCTCGAATTTGCTGGAGAAGTGGAGCTGGAAATCGTTGCTTCGGTTATATTAAAGCTGCATATTTGGTCACCGGCGGTTATAAGTCGATGTGAATTTTGAAGCTGAAAAATTGTATTTAGAACTGAAGTGGAGGTGATGAAACAGACGAATCAATCTATTGTTAGTGACTTTGTGGGTTGGATCAATATATAATTATGAGTGATAGAAGAAGGTATGGGAGTTGAGAAGACAATTGTCTAAAGAACGTTTTTGTATGAGGAAAAAAGATGAGAAGACAATCGAAATAGACACAATTTTTTTCGGAAATCGGATGAGTGACATGGCATAAAAAAGATTTTTGATTGGTTGATTTAATTGGTTGAGGTGGCACTCTCTCCTTTGAGTATATTGAACTTTTAGTATTGTAAGATGCTAACAAAAACATATCTTTTTTTTTTTAAGAAAAGAAGAACTTCGGAAAGCCGTACAACAAAAACAAACTCAGCAAATACCTCACAGTCCATAGGACCACAACTAACAAGTGGGTCAAAATCTTACTGTCAGCCCCAATATTCACTTACGATACAAACGTACTGCTCTATGATATAACCTATTTATTACAAGTTTTAGACCATGTTATAGGCTCTAGTTAGGGTATATTATGTGTCTCAAAACTATGTTTTAAAGTCTTTACATGTCCATGTACGTTTTGGAGATATATGGAGATACTTGGCGTTTTTGGAGAATTTTGAGGAGAATAATCCGTAGATGATCATTGAGAGAGTCAAAATACAAGACAACCATCGATCGACGGCACTACCTTGACGTCGACCGATGTTACATTACCAAGATCGATCAATGCTGACAACTTGCCATTGATGGATGACCAATTCGCAGACAGCTGATTTCAAACCCATGACTCAAGATTACAAGTTTACCACTGGACGAGTTTTGACCTAGATTTTAGGGTTTTATATTTATACTTCATGTATGACAGAGAGACGACGGCGCACGTACGGTGCAAGGTTCTAGGGTTTTTAGTATTCAATTAGGTGAGAAGATTCATAACTCCTTAGGGAGATTTGTATTGGAACCCTAGTATCTTATATATGCATTATATTCAGATTATTATTCTTACTTTAATTATGTCCGAGTAGTTATCAACTAGATTTAGGGTTGAATGATTAATCATGGATTAGCCCAATAGTAGGATTGCTAGTTTAAGTTAATATCCATCAATTGAGTTATGCTTAATGCTTGCATTCTAGAGTAGCTAACTAGGATCTCCAAAGTAGGACATGGACGAATACGAGAGTAGGTTTTGTGCCAGAATAAACTCCATTGAACTAGGTTGTTAGGCGCATGCGAGAGTTGGTCTAATTAGTTTGGTGAACATATCAAGTCTCGTTCACACTTCCTTCTGATTTCACCGTCGATCGACACCATGCCTTAGCCGTCGATCGACACCATGCCTTAGCCGTCGATCGATGGTCTTTCCTTTTACTCGCATATGAGAGTTGAAGTTAAAATGGTCAGAATAGTTAATATTTAAGTTCTAGAGTATTTACATACACATGCTTCTTATTCCCTATAACTCATTAAACATGAAACCCTAGATCTAGCATATTTACATTTACATCTAGTTAGTTTAGTAGTATATTTCCATATTCACATCATTAGCATAATTACATAATTACATTATTAGCATATTTCTATATTGCATCTACACTCTCTAATAAGAAATATTTCCTTAAACTTATTACTTGTTACCAATATATATAATCACCTAGCTTAACCTTTAAGAATAAGAAATCTATTGCATGCCATTGTTCTCTGTGGATTCGATCCCTAAGTACTACACATGATCTCTCTTGGCAAGAGTATTTTTTTTGTGTGTTAGGATTAATGGTTAATTTGATAGTTAATTGTTTAGGATATTTATACCCTCCTAGAACAATAAACACACCCATGTCAAATTTGGCGTCGTTGTCGGGAATCATTGATCACCATTAGATTTAATTTCTAGGGTTTAATCTAGGTTTGTTTTAATTTTCAAATTACTGATTTTTCTTTTCCTTTGTCTTTCAGGTGCATGCAAAGGAGTACCAGAAGTAATAAAGGACAAGAATTACTATTCTCATACCCGCAGAAACTCGAACGTACAATCCACAAAAGAAGACGACAAGCATCGATCAACGACATACATTCAGCGTGGGACCGACACTTCTTTACGGACAGCATCAACCAACATCAGAACTCTAGAATTGATCGATAGCATCTTAAACGCATCGATCGACAACATCTCACCCTTATCGATCGACAACATCTCACCTGCATCTATCGACGACAGCAGACAAGTTCAGATAGTTGCGCCTATAATTGTGGTTTATAATGAGAATGAAGACTTGCATGACCCCAACGGTCATCTGCGTAATGCAGCAGGTCAAAAGATAGACGATCACGGGGCTGTAATCCCTGATACAGAAGCAGAAGCAGACGCTGCAATAGCTCAACCTGAAGCTAACGCTCAAGCTGCTCAACGAATGCTGGCTAACTACAACCGTCCAGACCAGTTCTACACCAACAGATCCGCCATTCTTCCTCCAGCTTTTCAGAGAAACAATTTTGAGATCAAGCCCGCTTTGTTTGGACTTTTCGCGCAGCCACCTTACCATGAGTTGCGACATGAGCACCCTATGGATTATCTGAAGCGATTTGAGGATCTAATGACTGCTATTGAAGGAAATGGAGTACCTGAGGACTATCTTTTCTGTAAGCTCTTCAAGGACTCACTTGCTGGAGAAGCTTCGTATTGGCTTAAGCAACTACCACCAGGATCCCTGACATCTTGGAATGACATCAAAAACGCTTTCGTGCATAACTTCTTTGATGACGCAAGAGCAGAAGATCTGAGGAGCAGGATTGCTACTTTTTCACAAGAACCTTCAGAGTCTTTCAGAAACTCATGGATCAGATTTAAGTCACACCAGAGAGACTGTCCACATTATGGGTTCAACAAAGTGCAGCTTCTTAGCACTTTTTCAGAGGTATTGGATTACAATATCAAATGGCTTTAGACACAGCCAGTGAGCGAAACTTCAGCAGAAGAAGCCCTGAAGAAGTTACAAGATTGATTGAAAATCTGGCGTCCAGCAGTTGCACCAAGAACACCGATTTTGAGAGAGGGAAATCAACTCCAGCTGTGAGCAAGGAGCAGATTGAAGAGGTCAAGGCAAAACTGGATAGTGTTCAGAGATTTTTCAAGAAGTAGGTTACTTTTGCGGACGTACAAGCAATTGACTCTAAAGAAGATGAAATTGAAGAAGAAGATGTAAACTACATTGATGGGAATGGTTTCCAGAGACAAGGGAATTCATGCTTTAATAGGGACTCTTATGGCACTAGTCAAAGGAGTAACTTTAATCAGAATTCCCAGCAATGTCCCTTCAATAACAATAGGACTTATGGATCTACCTACTACCAGAATCCTCCTCCATAAAGTCAGGAAAGCAAAATTGAAGCGATGGTTGACAAAGTTTTAGAGGGACATCAAAAGATGTTTGTGGATTTCAAAGGGAAGATAGATGGTCTGTACCTCAACCTCAATTCCAAGTTCGAAAACCTAAGCACTCATGTGAAGAAATTAGAGAATCAAATGGTGCAAAAAAGTGAGACCATTAAGAAGCATGAGAGTTTGATTAAGGAGAAAAACGAGGCTGGGCAAAGACAACACATCAATGCATTGATTGATGATGATTTCGGGCAGGACGTAAAGAGAGAGAAGCCCCAAGATAGTGATTTTTGTGTGGAAAAATCAGTATCACTCGACACTTCTAATTCACATCGATCGACACCAACCAGAGAGAAGCGATCGACGATGACACCTAGTGACTCAATGGCTTTGTGTGAATCGCCTAACATCGATTGACACCGTTTTTGTGAAATCGATCGACAAAGTGACAGAAGAATCGATCGACATCACACCTTTAAAGTCGATCGATAGGAGAGAAACCAAGTCTGACTACTGAACCTCAATGTAAGCTTGATTATACATCCAACCGTGACGATTTCGGAACAGAATACAGACACATCTGAAACTATAGATACTGACAGAGAAGATGAGGGACACTCAAGAGGAGACAAAAGATCCCCAAACATCAACACAAAAAAGCCAATGAAAAGGAGATAGATAGCTTTGCTAAAAAAGTTTTCAGAATTCCTCGAGATGTTTCTTTTGATGATGATTATTATACTCATAGATTATGGATATTTTTTAAGGTTAACAAGGGCGATATATGATGATATAGAGATAATGTTCACTCACCTCAGAGAGAAGATGAAGCAAAGGACATGTCTGAAGAAGAAAAGTGATCGTGGAAAATTTATGGTTCCATGCTACATCAAAGGAAACAAATATCCCAATGCCTTTTGTGACACTGGATCTTCAGTGAGCAGTATGCCAAAGTCTATGGTAGAGGATTTGAACCTGAGAGTGGAACCCTCCAACGATAGTTTTACATTCGTAGATTGCTCAAGAGTAAACTCAAGAGGGATGGTAAAAGATGTTCCAGTGCAGATCAACAATACATTGTTCCAACAGACTTTCATGTGATGGACATCGTAATAGATTGGAACTCTTCCCTACTACTTGGGAGAGCAGTCATGGATATTGTGGGAGCCATATGCAATATGAAGGGTTTTTGCAGAGATTACTAGAGATGCCAAAGTCGATCATCCTGCCACTATATCACACTTGCTTAGAAAGTTTGAAGGAACCAAAGATTATTTCCAAAACTAATCCTGACATTATTTTCTTGCTTTTAGATTTGGTATATAATGGATCAGATTCCTTTTGCAAGTCTGGAAGGTAAAAGTTTGTGTGCTTCTGATTCCACTTTCTCCCCCTTCAGATTAGAAAAGGAGTCGAACATGATTTGGTGGCAAAAACCATTAGGGCTTGATTATGAAAGCCTATCAAAACATCTCAGTCAATTAAAAAATAAAATGATACCCTCAAAAGAAGGGAGACATTGACTGAGAAGAAGTGAGAAGAGAGAGAGGAAATTAATCAAAGAAGACTACTTGTGTGTTCAGATACTTGCAAAGGTAAGAGTCTATATATCCTTTGATCGATACTCCCAAGGTAAAGCCTACACTTTTATATTATGCAAAGAAATGAAATCAGTAGAGGGGCGAGTCATACTAGTATTCACTAAGTTGTTGGTAGAATGGATTTGGTTGCTATACAAGGAAAGGGTATATAAAGTTCTTTGTGATTGACTTGATAGGATATGAATGCAATAAAGTAAGGTGACAGTTATACTTAGATATTATGTGAGTCTTCACTTTAAAACCTCTTTCGCAGGCTTGTTTGCTTGAAGACAAGCAAAAGGTTAAGTCTGGGAGAATTGATATAACCTATTTATTACTAGTTTTAGGCCATGTTATAGGCTCTATTTTGGGTCTATTATGTGTCTCTAGGCTATGTTTTAGGTCTTTACAGGTCCATGTACGTTTTCGAGATATATGGACATACTTGGAGTTTTTGGAGCATTTAAAGGAGAATAATTTGTAGCTATTCATTGAGAGTCGAAATACAAGACAACCGTCGATCGACGACACTACCTTGACGTTGATCAATGTTACATGACCAAGATCGATCGATGCTGACCACTTGCCATCGAGCGATGCATACCACTTGCCATTGATCGATGAACAATTCCCAGACAACTGATTTCAAGCCGAAGTTAGAGACAAGACAAAGATTACAAGTTTACCCTTGGACGATTTTTGACCTAGATTTTATGGTTTTATATTTATACTCTATGTATGACAGAGAGACGAAGGCGCGCGTACGACTCACGTACGGTGCAAGTTTCTGGGGTTTTTAGTATTCTATTAGGCAAGAAGATTCATTACTCCTTAGGAGATTTGTATTGGAATCCCAATATTTTATCTATACATTATATTCAGATTATTACTCTTACTTTAATTATGTCTGAGTAGTTATCAACTAGATTTAGGGTTGAATGATAACAATCATGGATTAGCCAAAAAGTAGGATTGCTAGGTTAAGTTAATATCCATCAATTTAGTTGTGCTTAATGCTCGCATTCTAAAGTAGCTAACTAGGATCTCAAAAGTAGGACATGGACGACTACGAGAGTAGGTTCTGTGCCAGAATAGACTCCATTGAACTATGTTGTTAGGCGCATGCGAGAGCTGGTCTAATTAGCTTAGTGAACATATCAAATCTCGTTCACACTTCCTTCTGATTTCACCGTCGATAGACACCAGGCCTTAGCCGTCGATCGATAGTCTTTCCTTTTGCTCGCATACGAGAGTATATTTCCATATTTACATCATTAGCATAATTTCATGATTACATTATTAGCATATTTCCATATTGCATCTACACTCTCCAATAAGGAATATTTTCTTAGACTAATTACTTGTTACCAATATATATAATCACCTATCTTAAACTTTAGAAATAAGAAATCTATTGTGTGCCATTCTTTTCTAAGAATTCGATCCCTAAGTATTACACATGATCTCTCTTTGCAATAGTAGTTTGTTTTGTGTGTTAGGATTAAGTGTTAATTTGATAGTTAATTGTTTAGGATATTTATACCTTGCTACCTGCTAGAACAATAAACACACCCATGTCACCCTACAACCAAGAAATACTATAAAAAATTGGGTGTTTTGCAAAAGTGACTCAAAATTTCAACTCAAATGCAAAACTAACCCACCATTTTTAGGAACTTTCATTTGCCTTATTCACCCAAATTTTTCGAGTTATTCACAAAAATGCCATTGCTTTTTTTTAATAAGTCTTTTACTCTATCATCCTCATCTTCACCAAATATTTACAATTTTGCCATTGACATCAATCCCCTAACTACCATGAACAACCAATTTGAAGGTTTTAATGACAGAAAAATGAAATTTTCTCTTACAATCTCATTTGTTGTGCACTCAAACCACATGTCTTTCACTTTCCTTAAAAAATCATTCAAAAAACTCAAGATTTTTATTCCAAACTTTGTAATGTTCATAGAGTAATGGATTGGTAGCTTGAGTATTGAAGTTCTGTGTGCTTGGAGAAGCCTAAGCAAGTCATCTGACGGTCCAAGGTATGAAATCAATATTGTTTTCCAGATCAGTTCGCGAAGAAAACTTCTAAAGAAGTCTTCTGGTCAATGCATATGTTAGTTTTGCAATTGACCTTTTGCGTGTTTTTACTAGAAGACTTCCCCAACAGTCTTCTAACTTTCCTTTGATTACTAAAAAAACAAAGAGAACCGAGAAGACTTCTCTACAAGTCTTCTCGGATAAACTGGTTGGTTTTGCAACTGACCAAAATTTATCAGAATTTTTGACTTTTGTAGAAGACTTCCCTAGAAGTCTTCCGGCGGAAGATTTCTAGGGAAGTCTTCTTTTCTATAACATGAAATCTTCTCAGCGTCGCGAGAAGTCTGCTGGGTTACTTTTGAAATTGAGATTTAATAGCAAAACATTAAATATTAAATAGAAGACTTCTCTAGAAGTCTTCTCAAGTTTTATTCCGGGTTTCAGGTCAAACATTTGGTAACGAGAGAAGACTTCTTAAGAGGTCTACCGCCAGAAGACTTCTCGAGAAGTCTTCTCATTAATATTTAATGTTTTGCTATTAATTCTCAATTGCAAAAGTAATCCATACAGACTTCTGGCGACGCTGAGAAGACTTCATGTTATAAAAAAGAAGATTTCCCTAGAAGTCTTCTGCCGGAAGACTTCTAGAGAATTCTTCTACAGAAGTCAAATTTCTGACAAATTTTGGTCAATTGCAAAACCAACTCGTTTATCCGAGAAGACTTCTAGGGAAGTCTTCTCTGGGAATTTCGAGAATTTTTCCACTTCAAAAGTAAGCCAATATTTACCAAGGAAGACTTCTGAAGATGTCTTCTACAGAGTAGACTTCCAGAGAAGTCTTCCTTCGTAAATTTACAATTGCAAAAATGACCTAAACAGAAGTCTTCTCTGGGGATGACTTCTTTAGAAGTTTTCTCTAGGGAAGACTTTTTAAGAAATCTTCTACGTCAATCTTTATTAAACTTCAATTTTCTCAAAACTCAAAACGAATTTTTATTATTTTCTTGTTAATTAATGTGAATTAGTCAATATTGGGGCTCATGAGTGAAATTCATAACTAAAATGATAATAATTATGAGGTTACAAACTTTTTATGTTTATTAATGTTCCTAGCTAAACGTAGAAGACTTCTTAAGAAGTCTTTCGTGAGAAGACTTACGGAAGACTTAAGAAGTTTTCTCCGTATTTTTTTTAATATGATGTTCTGTGTTTGCTAAAGTGTTTTAATATGATTTTTTTAGATGATGCTTCAGTTACCTGTTGTTTACGGAGAATGGTTGGTGAAAGATAATTCTTGGGATTTTGTGGTTGATAATGTCAAAGGAGCGAGAATGTTCTTTTTGAGTGATGGTTCTACACATGATAAACTTGTTGAAATGGCTGTAGAAGATTTTAACCTGGATAAGATAACAGAGGTTATGGATTTAACTTACTTGTTACCAGATACACTAATGCAACAAATAGCTGCTGATAATCCTCCTATTCATGTTACAAGTGATAGACAAGTTCAGAACTTGATCAAGATAAGTAAAACACATGTTGTACGTCTTTGTGTATCAAGCCGAGGCAGGATGAGGAATGTTAATGATGCCAACACTGAAGGAAACCTAGCTGTTGAAGGAGAAGAAGAAAATGGAGGGGAAGAAGAAAATGAAGTGGAAGATGATGATAATTTGCCTCAAAATATAAATTATGAGGAGGAGAAGTATGTTGCTGAAGTGGATGATGAGTTTGGAGATTACAGTGAGTATGGAAGAGTTAAGGAAGAGGAAGAGGAAGAGGAAGAGGAAGAAGAAGAGGAAGAAGATATATGTTTTGAGAATTTCAAAGAGACATATGCTAATGAAGGAGAAAGCTCGAATGGGATAGTTGACACCAATATCTATGTCAGCCAGAGTTTTATCAGTAAAGCGACATTGGTTTCAGAGTTGCGGTTGACAGCGGTGAAGCATAAATTCTCCTTCAAAATATACAAGACCATTAAAACTCTACTTGTAGCAAAATGTCATGTTCCTGGGTGCGAATGGAAGCTTAGAGCGAGTGTGAAACATTGAACAAACACGTTTTGGGTAACAAAGTATGTGAAGACTCATACATGTTCTATGTATGAACGATGGGCTCACCAAAAATATTATTATACTGCAAAGTATGTTGGTTAGTTTTTCATAGATCGCGTTGGAATAATTGATGGGTTAAATCCGAAGCATATCCAAGATGCAATGAGGAACATGTTTGGCATGACTCTAGATTACACCACGTCATACAGAGCATTGTTACATGCTCAAAAATTGGTAAGAGGATCAGCAGAAGAAGGGTATGAGAGGTTGCCTTCATATTTGGAGCAAATCACGTTAGCAAATCCGGGTTCTAAGACTAGTATAGAACTTGATGCTGAGAATAGATTTAAGTATCTATTTATATCATTTGGAGCTTCTATTGCTGGTTTTCAGTATCAGAGAAGGGTCATCGTGGTGGATGGGACTAAGTGTGATTGTGGTGTCTATGGAATCGAGAAAATACCTTGCTCGTATGCTATAACAGCTGGAACCTTTGATAATCGGCATATTGCAACACTTGTGTGCCCCCTATACTCGAGGGAATATTTGTATGCAGGATACTCACAGAATATATATCCTTGTGGTGCAGAAGTTGAATCCCAGACTTGTTTTCCTCCAGATGTAAAGCGTGGTACAGGGCGACGAAAGAAATCAAGATGGCAATCTTGGTTGGAGCTATCTAGGATGAGAGGACACAAACCGCGGAAGCTACAGAAGGATTATAGCTGCTCAAACTGTAGACAACCTGGTCATACACGTCCAGATTGTCCAAATAGTGAGAACTAATCTTCTGTAAGTCTTCCGGAGGATGTCTTCTGTAAGTCTTTGGTAAGTCGTCTGGATGTCTTCTGTAAGTCTTCAGAAGGATGTCTTATTGATGTCTTCTGTAAGTCTTCGGTAAGTCGTCTGGATGTTCTCTGTAAGTCTTCCGGAGGATGTCTTCTTGAAGTCTTCTGTAAGTCGTCTGGATGTCTTCTGTAAGTCTTCCGGAGGATGTCTTCTTGAAGTCTTATGTAAGTCGTCTATAAGTCTTCGGTAAGTCGTCTGGATGTCTTCTGTAAGTCTTTTGGAGGATGTCATCTGGAAGTCTTGTGTACTTATATCTTATATCTTATGTCTTATGTCTTATGTCTTATGTCTTATGTCTTATGTCTTATGTCTTATGTCTTATGTCTTATGAACTTATCTTATGTGTTATGTCTTATGTCTTATGAACTTATGCCTTATGAACTTATCTTATGTCTTATGTCTTGTGTTTGAATAGGTTCCTTCATTAGAATTAGTTGTACAAAATATTAGTTCAAGGTTACAAAAGATTAGTTCAAGGTTACAAAAAATTAGTTCAATCGTACAGATCCCAGCCCTCAATATCGGTTTATGTCCCATTGTTGCCAGGGGTCTCATCAAATAGGTCAGTAGCCATCTTCTCCCTAATTCTTTTGACGTTCTTATCAGAAAAGGCAGGAGGAAATGATTCCATTCCAAGAGCATGACACTCAATGTATTTCAAGGTGAACACACCACAATCACCAGCACGACACTGAGGTACTCCGGCAGTCACTCTCGCATATGTGAATGGCTCTAGTGTGTATTT
>CAJHQQ010002346.1:0-66894 GCA_905132885.1 Moricandia moricandioides
GCAATTAGTTTTTATTTTTATTTGATGATATATGTACAGCATTAGGTACACGGATCAAAGGAGACAAAATATTACTACAGCTTAATTTCAAGTGCCTCCGATAAGATTATTTGTCATCATTCATGAAATTTTGGCATGAATGTTTCATGTTCACATTTATTTGTTTGGGGCCAACTATTGGTTCAGACTCTTATAGAGATCCCAGGTGTCGACCAATTTGGTTACAAACACACAGACTCTAGTCACATCTATCTATTCTATCAACTTTTTTATATTCGCTATACTCATAATTAAGTTCGCATTACTACTATATCGGGATGTGATCTAGACTAAACATAATAATCCAACTATGCCACCTAATTTTAAAAATTGATATTATTTGTTTTGTGTTTTTGATATTATTGTTGACTGATAGATGAAGATCTTTATGTCGATAAGTTTCAGATTCTGATTATTTCTTCTGCTAGATTGCTACTAGATACTATATCGCGTGACAGTATATTTTTATCTGGATAACAAATTTTTTTAGAAACGTGATTTGAAAACTTACATTTATCTCATCTGAAAGTGACATTCACAAGTGTGAATTTCGACCAATCGCTTGTGTACTATTCACTACAAAATTAATGCTAAGATTCTTATAAGCTATGATACATCTTTATAAAAGCAGTTACAATCTTTCTAGCTCAGATTATCTTCCACAACCACTCTGCCTTTGTTTCAAAACGAGCCATTGGAGACAACGTCCTCCATATTCACGAGATGTTTCATTATCTTCGTATTTCGACGACCAAGATCATATGCTCAATAACAGTGAAAACTGATATGAGTAAGGCGTATAATAGGATTGAGTAGATCTTTTTATAAAGCGGTTTTCCACACCTTACCCCTTTCACTTCTAAATAATAAACCTTAAACACGGGACACTAACCCTAACTCAAATATAAACTTTAAACCCAATATTCAAAATCTAAAAAAGTACATAATATTAAATAAAATTAAGTTACATTATGCGCAATATTGAACTATACAATATAAATCACAGAATAACTACTAGTCTTGTGGTGTTAATGGTAGCATATTTCACTAATACGGCGTATGTGAGGTTTTATAGATGCAAACATAAAAACTGAGAAACAAACTATTGAGTTTTTCCAAAAAAAATTTGCCATATAACGATAATCTTTATTCTTTCATTGCCTTGAGATGAAGTGATATGTGTTTGTATGTATAAAGAAGAAATTAAGATTGGAGGAGAATATAAAGAAAAAGAGAAACATATGTATCAATAATATCACAATTTATAAATTATTTATTTAATATTTATTTTAATATATAATTTTCAAGCCGATTACATAAGTTGAATTGAGGGGTAATATCACATTATTATATACAAATACATCTATTATAGATGAACAGTTAGAGATTTTTATTATCAAATGATTATCATGTTTTGCATAGTCATAGGCAATTTCTTTTACAGAAAATGCGTACATCACTCATGGATACAATTTTTGGTATATCCTGACACTTAAGCAATATCCAGCGCTCCAGTACAAACTCTTTTGGCTTGATTATGTTTGTTACTGCTAATATACAGTTTAATTTAATCACATTTTTTTGCCTAAAAAAGGGTTCAAACCATATATACAGAAGTCATTGTTTTTTAAGTACACTATAATGTCTCGTTAAATGGAGCATCAGTGTAACTAGACGAGCATCCAGCCTGCAACAAGAATTCTTATCTTGGTCCTGGTTGACCGGTCTACTATATACAGTCGTACGCTATATGTTTATACCATGTGTTATCTATATCTCTGTATAACTAATTAGAGCATGGATTATGCCGAGTTTCTTAGGAGATTTTCTTGCATTGTTCGCCAGAGTGCTGGGTGCGTCCGCATTTAGTAACCATAGATTATTGGAAGCAATCTTCCTAGAAAGGAACTTCATTTTAGGGTGGAGAATCTTCAAATGAAATTTAAGATGGTTATACTCCAAGAAAAACCTCAAATTTATCTTTGAAGTTTTATGTAATTTTGTATCTTAATCCTCATCTTTAATATAAATTAATTATAGTCTTTAAACTTTATAGAGATATATAATATATACACATTAAAAATATGAAACACAATATATTAATGTATGGATTATAAGTTGTGTAATATATATGTGTGTAATATTTAGTGTAAAAATATTTAATCTGTACTTTTGATCTTTAATTTGTAATATTTCTTCAATGTAATATAATTTTCTGTGAAATAATAAATATTTTTAAGTAATATTATTTCTATTTATTTTATTTTAGTTTTAACATTTTTATATATTAATAATATATATATATATAAGATATATTTGAATATTTTTAAGTGTAATATAGTTATAAGGATTTAAAGTGATAAGAAAATTAATGTTAGTACAAATATATGTAAATTATAAATTATAAGGACTAAAATGTAAAGTAAATAGTGTTTAATTGAGGTTCCACTATTCAAGCCAAATTTGAGGTTGACGGTCTCTTGGAAAGTAAAAAAACTTCAAAATTTAAGGGGTTGAGAGCATCTTGGAGATGCTATTAATGATTAGTTCAGGGGGTTCGACGGTTTATATAAAGTTATTTCTGATAGAATTTAGATCAACAAATGGTACACAATGTGAATGCCAACAAAAAGAAAAATTGACGAATTAACTATGAAAGTAAACAGCCAAATAAAAATCAACTTATACTTAATTGAAAGAGAAATACACTAGAATAATTCTTTTAAGTTTTTATCATAAAAATAGTTTTCAAAAAAAAGTTAAAATAGATTTTATTAAAGAGTGTAATATACGTTTATACATTTTGTGTTAATTAATTTAGATTTAAGTTTAAGAGTTATGGGTGGAATTTTGGAGATAGTGTTTAAATTAAATTTTAAAAATTAAAAAAAATTTCAATCTTTTTAAGGGCTATTTTGTAATACAAAACTTTAAAATGATTATTGAAAGATTTACGCTTATTAGAAAGCACTAACTATTAAAATGCTTTTTCAAATGATTTTTTTATCTTTTAACTACGGGTGTTCCCGGCGCTTCGCGCAGGATGTAGTTCAACTTTTATTTCATTAATTTGCATAATGTTGTCATTGATGGTAATCTTATACATTAATATTTGGTTCTTAAAAAGTCGAATGTTTCTGATGTTTTTTTTATTATTTTAGTTAATCAGGATTTATATTGAATAAGTTTTTCACCTTCGATATGCCTTGCGTAGGCTGACCATACTCACGCTATGGTTTAAGTAGTGTGTGAAACAGTTGCCAATGTTTTGTGCGATATAACATTATCTATATTCAGTTTTTTGTACAAACCTAATCTTTACTCTTGTAAATGCATTACGGTGTAGTACTTTTAACAATCACCAAAAAAGAAAAGAATAATATGAGAATTGATAAATCATTTTGAAATGCATAGTTTGAAAAATTTGTTCTCAGCAAACACATCTCAGGGACTTTTATATGTATAATCAAACATCATGAAAGAATTACTACACAAAATATAAAGTACATAAAATACTTATAAGAAAAATCATACAATGAAGATGAAACTTGCGACTGGGTTTTCTTGAGACCACACCATACACGGTGGATCGCCCGGGTAATAGCTTTTTACAACTTTGTATTGACTAATAACTCTTGTGTGAACGGCACTGCTCCATCTTGGAAGACGGCTAGATTCATCACACGGTGCTTTTTCTACTTGGATTTCATGTCCATGTGGAGACAAATGTGTGGATGTAAGATTCCAGTGAGTGGGGTCTCCTTCGCGAGCTTCTGTCTCAGCATTGCTCACTTCTCACCTTTGCTAAAACAATAGCTATCTCATCTCTAAGTTCTATTTTCTGGTCATAGTGAGAACCAACTTGTTGAGAAGAACTCATGAGTTGTAACACTAATATATGGTTTTATAGACAGTAAGACAAACTCGAAGACCATCACTTCTCAAAGTCTGGCCTCGCGCAATTTATTCTTCTCCTTAATGACTTCTCCGAGTTGCTTTTCAAGCTCTCTAGCTTCCTATACGGATTAAAAAAACCTCCATTCTGAATTAACTCCAAAGAGGCAGGAAATTAAATACATTTTCTAATAATGCAAGAATCAATGCAACTATGTACCTGAGTATGGTATAGTTGACAAAAACTATTCACAGTTTGAACCAAAATGAATATAAAATATATGACCTGAAATTGTAATGAGAAATTTAATCTTTTTTAAGACATAACAACATATGCTTATTCTCATCTATGCCTGCCAAAGCCAAGTAGCATACATACATATCCTTACAATTTTCTGCAACATAAAATTTGGAAGCATGGGAAAGAGCTGAATCTACTAAACTTTTAAACTATAAAGACTTTCAACGATCCACTCACTGATGTTCATCAACTTAAATTGGTAATAACAGCTTAGTCAAAACGAAGTTACAGCTCAAAAACTACACTGAAGCGACTACATCTAACAAACCCTTAAACGGAAGAGATCACAGAGAATATGTGGAACCAAATCAAATGTATTTCTTAAATGGTAGTCGTTTGACCGTTGTTTTACCATCTGTGGTTCTACTTGATTTTTGGTAGTTTATGGAATTTCAAATCGAGTTCTCAGTTTTTACACCCCGTTTATAAAGTTTGACTCTTTCTTGTGTGTTGTGATGATGGTCGGCGTCAGTCAATGCTTATGAGGGAATGGGAGTTATCAGTTTCACTCTCTGTTTATAAAGTTTTGACTCTTTCTTATTGTTTGTGATTATATTTGCAAAAGAGAGGATTTCACTATCGCTTAGGCTTTTCCTCTACAACCTATAAATCAACCCGAGCCATGGCTTCTACTCGAATTATAGCAAAAGCCAAAGAATCTGAAGCAAGTTTTGGCATGGAGCTGTTACTGTGTTTTGAATGATTAATAATTGAAGGAGGAGGTGAAAAGTCGTAAAGAGGAGGAGTTGGAGAAGACTTGCTCACCACAAAAACTTGTACGAAGAAAACGATTGATGATGCACTCGAATTACAGAAAGAAAGAAAAGACGATTATATGAACCCTACCTTTTAATTCTTTTTTCAGTCTAAATAACTTAATTCAAGCCCAGTTGTGAAAAATCAAATAGCCTATTATGAAGCCCAACAATGAAAACGACCCAAGTCGAAAACAACAAAATTTTTAAAGATAAGACACGTGTCATCTTTTGGTGATAGTTCTTGATGACGTGGCAGCATAAGAGAAGAGAGCATTCTCCTTTATATATATAGATTATGTGGCCAGCCACTCACTTCACTTAGGGGGCTGACTGGTGTAACGCAGCGGTTGCGTTTGCGGGCTTCGCGGGCGTTTGCGGATGCGATGCGGTTGCGGTTTTATGTGCGTTATTAAGAGATTTGAACGACTAGTAAAGCGGTTAAAAATTGTTGCGTTTGCGGGATACTTTATGACTGGTTAACTACCAAATAGCAACAGTGGTTAGATATAAATGAACAATATTTATATTTTATATATAATTATAATAATATGAAAATCATATTATTATAATAAATATAAAATTATACTTATAAAATTATACCATTAATTTTTTTAAAAATATAGAAATATTTTTCTTAAGTTTTATAATATAAATTTAAAATATATATATATATATATATATATATTTGGTATTTCTATTATTTTAATATAAAATTTTAATTGATTATTTTTATTTTTTATTATATAATTTTCTGAAAAAAAATATTTTTTTACCTCCGGCAACCGCCACGACCGCAAACGCTAGCTGGAACCAGCTTTTGAATTTTAGAGGTTTTAGGCGGTTTGAAGCGATTTGAAGCGATTTATAGCGTTTTGTATGATTGTTGCAAAACGCCAACAACCGCTATCAACCGCAAAAGCTGCGTTTGCGGGTGGTAGCGGAAAACCAGTCACGCCCTTAGTGAGTTGTTTTTTCAATCTCAAATTTATTAAAGCACCTCAAACGAAAGTTCAGAGTTCTGGATTTTTCAATATATATATATATATATATAGTATAATATATGTTATTAGATATTAATAGCTAATTGTATGGAAAATTTAACCCACACATTTTTACATAAAACATTTAAATTGTATTTTCTATAAAATTAAAATTTTATAATTAAATAATAATATTATATATATATATATATATATTTATTATTTTTTTGGAGAATTCCGGAAATAATCTCATTGGAGGTGCTCAGAAAAAATGTATTATCCCAACAATCCAGTTGAAATGTTAGTCCGCCACATAACATCACTAACGAACTGATGTTTTGTATGTTCTACCATATTTTGAATCTTTCAAGTTTCTGCATCACCATGTTGTATACCGTTCACTATCTTCAGATGTGGGATTATATTAGTGTACTGTTGGTTTTATAAGTTTTACTCACCTGATGGTTGATACCTGAAAGGTTTTGGTTATGTGGTTTATAACACCTAAATGGCAAATTATTAGGGTTAATTTGTAGGATAACACTAGTGGGAATAAAGAAAATAACCATAGTAACACAATACTTAACCGATGGGGACAATTAGGCTCATCTTTAGACTATTTTCTCCTCCTGTGCGCGTGGAATGTGATGAAAAACATCACATTCTACATATCACAGACTATTCTATTGCTATATATATATAGAATAGTATTCTAATACTTTGTCAATGTTATCAAGTATATATATATAGAGAGAGAGAGGTACATTTCTTATTCTATGTTTATTAATAGAATAGAACATAAAAATTATGTCTAATCGAAGAGAAAGTCTAACTATACTATATGTATTTTTAAGATAATATAGATTTTCAATATGAATTTATAGAATATTCTATAAAATTTATATAAATATATGTCAGTTTTTAATGTTTCAAATCATGTTATATGTAAAAAGAAATCTATATTTTTAATATGTGAAAGCATAAAGTTTAAAAATTATTTTTACAAAAAGTACAAACAATTAAAATTGTAAGGGGAAAACTATATTTATAATAAAAAATAATATATATATATATATTGTATATATTTTATGTGTATGAATGTGTGTTTGGCAAAGGTAATATAACAAATATTATATAATGATAGTGTATATCATAGCCTATGCTTACTACTGGTCATTTGGGTGAATTTCTTTTTTTTTATGGTTATAGTCACCTAATTTCCCAATTATTAAATAAATTATTTTACTCTTAAAGAGATATACTAATGGTTTCTAGGAATAGTTTCCAAAATACCAACTCACAACTTAATTATGTTAACTATTTAGCCAAATCATTTAAAATAGAAAATTTGGTACACAGTATTTATATGTTGGGAATATTAGAATTTCACTTTTATCTCCTATTTATTTTATTTCGTTTATGTTTTTCCTGAGTCAACTGTTGGTAGCTTCTAAAAAGTGTAAGTAATAGTTAGGCTATTCCTATCATCATTCCACCATGCCGATGAGTTCTTGAGAGTTATTACTATTATCTATAATCAATGTAAAAGGAATCATTATACAATTAGTAAAAAGCTTCCTTTAGTGAGTCTTAACCCTTTTGCCTTTATTTTCCCTTGAGACAAAAAAAGAGAGCGACAAACACTTTCTGTCTTAGTTTTGTTTCCTCTCACTTCTCTCTCCCACTCACGATTCACAATTCATTTTTTCATATTCTCTTGAAGATTATCTTTTAAACAGTCTCAGCAAAAAAAATGCCATGACTTTAACTTACACCGGAAGATCCATTCGGGATACCTCTCTAATGTGCAAAGATTTCATGTTTCAACGACTTGTACTCACCAAGAAGAGGTGGTACCTCAAGATACAAAGATTATCAACACTGATAAGTTAGGGCAAGAACAGAGCTCATCTGAGGAAAAAGATAAGGGAGGAAGAATATAAATTATGGAGAGACTATCATCATCAGTGCCCTTTAATCCCTTCATTGGAAGAAGAGCCTGGTCTTCCTTCTATTGATGTGGAAAATCATCCTCCTATGCAGGAGAGGAGGAAGAGGAGGAGAACGAGGCGTAACAGAACAAGGAAGAGATTGAGAACCAGAGAATGACTCACATCGCAGTCGAGAGAAATCGCAGAAACAGATGAACGAGTATCTCGCCGTGCTCCGTTCTCTAATGCCGTCGTCATATGCTAAAGGGTAATTTTAGCCTTTCATTACTCTCACACTTACGTATATACTAATCATTTGGTCTTTAATGTTCATAGGTGTCCTTGTTTTAGTTCCTTGGCATAGTACTCAGTTTTGCATATTTTTGAGGATTATTTCAAAGAAGAGAAATAAACTCTCTTTTTTTAGAAATATATATATATATATTAGTATCTAACGTAAAAAGTATGTGTAAACAATTTATTAGAATGACTATATATATTAATATATGATTTAAGAATATTTGGAAAGTTCATACAATCTATTAACAAAAAAAAGCAATCATAATTGTATGCAATTAGAGTGGATATGTGGGTTTAAAGTTTTGTTCAAATCTTGTATGAACCACCTACATACAACTATCTCACTGAATGGGTCTTTTTGGTGGTAAAGGGAGATCAAGCGTCGATAGTAGGAGGAGCCATAAGCTACGTGAAGGAGTTAGAGCACATCTTACAGTCTATGGAACCTAAGAGAACCACGACCACGACCCATGAAGCCGACACAAGCACTAGCTCGTTGGTAGGTCCCTTCTCAGATTTCTTCACTTTCCCTCAATACTCAACAAAGTCATCATCAGCAACGCAAAGCTCATCTTCGCCGGCGGTAATAGAAGTGACGGTGGCTGAAGGCCACGCGAACATCAAGATAATGGCGAAGAAGAAGCCTAGGCAGCTTCTTAAGCTCCTAGCTTCGATTCAGAGTTTAAGACTCACTCTTCTTCATCTCAATGTCACCACTTTGGACAACTCGATTCTCTACTCCATCAGCGTCAAGGTACGTATACATTTTCAGTTGTTTGATTGTGGGTTAATCATGAGATTTTAGAGTGATTAATTGCTGAGCGGTGCATATAGTTTTACTTTGCTAATTTACTTTTTTTTATCTCTTATACTGTTGGGGAAAAAAACTGGATTAGTACTAGTTATGGTTATGTCTGGGCTCTAAAAAGGATTGTAAAGAAAAAACTAAAATCACTAAAATCATTTTTGTCTTTTTCTTACTTCTTTTGGTTATTTAGAGCAGGATTAACCGGGGCCTCTTAAGGTGGGCGTTCTCAGCTTTTCTAAGAGACGTATCTTAGCTTTTAACTAAGAAAAACCTAAGAACCGTCTCTTAAATAAGAACCATAAGAACCGTCTCTTAGCGGGGAAAATGTAAATTAAAAAGACAAATTTTACGTTAAGAACCCCACCTTAAAAGATCCGGGTTAATCATGGCCTTAGGGCTGGCCTCAATAATTGTGGGTCAAACTCATCAAAATCATCATTTTGATATATTTATTTTAAAATAAATTGAGTTTTTATTTTAAAATAAATTGAGTATCATAATGGTGCATGTAATATCTAAAAAGCAAGGACCAACCTAAAAAACGAAACACGAATATGAGTCGCTTCATATGCACGAGTTTTATACATGTGTATGTTGTGGGACGTTTAGTTGTAACTGAGTTGCATATAAACTGTGTACGGGTCGACCAAGTGAGGCCACCCACTTGTTCAGGGTGATTCATATTAAACTTTTTTTTAACTTTGTTTCTCAACAAAAATAGTATGTATAATGTTATAAAATGTACAATTATTTGGTCAGCTTAGCCTTTTCCGAGAACCGTTATATATACTTTTATATATTAAGAAAAATGGGTTGTTCAGGTTGAAGAAGGGAGCGAACTGAATACGGCGATGACATTGCAACAGCTTTAATCAAATCATAAGGAGGATTCAAGAAGAGTCATAATAATCTGGCTATAGATTAAATCATTTAGTTTTAAAAAAAATTCTTATCTTTATATTTATAGGAAATAATTGAAATACAAAATCATCTAATTTATGTACTTCTTCTTCTACTGTCCTTTTTTGTGCAAGTTGCATTTTTAACTCCTGTAATAAATATTTTTTGTATTTGGCCTCTATTATATGTCATTAATACTTGTAAATAGAAAGGTTGGTTAATTAAATGGGTTAAGTGTGTAGGTTGGTGACGTTGGCGCTAATAGCCATATACTATACTCCTGCCATGTTCTTCTGCTGACATGTATAATAATAATTAATTTAGTATCTATTTTCTTCAGAGAGGTTTTCATCTTTTATAGGAATTTTGAAATTGTGATTTAACCCTTTAAGATTTTTTTAGCATTCTTCCCGTGATAGAGGACAATTTATATTTTATTTTTTAGCATTCTCCTGTGCATAGAGGACAATTTATACTTTTGGCTTTGAATGCGACTATCAAACAGTACGAAAATTATAAATTCAAAGATAATAATTCTTTTATATAAGTTACATCTGTTTATAAATTTATAAACATTTGGCCGACCATAACAAACATGCATAAACTATTCACCTCGAGATATGAACCACATGAATGACAAACTCTATAAAACGAAATTATTAACCCACTAAGCCTCTTCTAAGTTAAACTAAATCTAAATAAATAAAATTTTATGTAATCTATATTATTAAAATAAAAGTAAACCATAATTTATTTCATGTTTTACTTTTTTTTCATTAAGACCATTTTCTTACAAAACGTTTTATCATAATTCTACATTAACTTAATTAAATTAATAACAAAAAATCCTTTTGGAATCTTTTAAAATTTTATTCTAAATTTCTTAATTTTAGATTTTTTAATTACCATAAAATGGCATTAGAAATTAAAAATAATTTATTTTTATCTATAATTTGAAAAAATATTCAAAATATTTTAATTATATTTTAGTTATAAAACTAAAAAAAATTTAAGTTTCAAAATACATTTTATAAAAAATTAAATAAATTTTGTTAGAAAAATATTCATTTATAATCAAATATAAAAAATAAAAATAATTTATCTATTAACATAAAAATTATAATTTATTTCATGTGTGATTTTTTTTCTGTAAAGCATCTTTTAAAAAATTTACTGAATGTACATTTTTATTTGACTAATAATATTCCAATAATAATTTTTTGTTTTAACTAAACTAAATATAAATGTAGATATTACATAAAACTTAAATACATAATTAAAATATTACAAGATTAATTAAAAAAATTATTTAATAATTATCTATTATAGGTTTTACACAACAGAATTATATGCCTTTTAAACGTTTATTCATTATTGCATTGTTTATGATATGTAGATCGGCTGTTTTATTTAATTTAATTAAACATAGTTTGTAAACTTATTATTGTGCCTTTTCAAACATTTATCTATCAAATAGGAGTAGTATATAAGATAATAGCAATGATGAATCTGATAAGTTTTATATCAATCTGTCTTTTTGTCTTTTCTGGATGTTAATGACAAATTTGGTACACCTCTCAACCTTTTTTAGAATAAGTCTTAAATATGATCTATTAAAATTCTAGATTAGAAAACTGGTTTATTTAATATTTGAACCAAATTTATCGTTTCGTATATGAGATAATCACAATTTAAACTTTATTTATTTTTATGAAATCAAATTAAAATAATCGTAAAATCAAGTGCTTTCTATATTTGAGGCAAAATGTCTATAATTATTATATGTCTTCTAATCGATACAAATGAAACAAATAATAATTATGGAAATATAATATACTTAGAAAACCTAAAATCATAAAATATACTATATACAATCGTTTTTTACAGCTTTTAACAAAATTATTACAATTGATTAGTTTACTCTAACAAATTATTTGATACTGGATATTTTAAACGCATACCACAATATATATATATATATCCTATTAAACAACTGAAATTATAAAAACATCTAATAAATTAAAATATATCTAGATAGCACCATATATAATATTCCTAAAACTTAAAATAATACTATTCATATTTTCAATTAAGGCTACAAAATATTATATTCTCACACTCGCATTTCTCAATACTTTTATTTTGATATTTAGAGTTTTATAATATTTGGCAAATGACGTAGAATAACATCTATTATAGAGTTTAAGAATAACGCCATAAATTTTTTATAACATCAACATAAATTAAAATATAAAAATTAATAGTTTTATATATATAAATTAACTCGTATGGATACACGAATCTAGTTATAGTTAACTGGGTACAAAATCGTCGTCCCTCGGATTCATCGAAGAATGCAGATGATGATCATTTGCATTAAAAACCAGTTTAATGAGCCAGGTTTAACAACAGTAATCGAGAGCAGGATTATAATCCAAAACCTAATCTTCCTCATCCCAATAACAAGATAAAGATAAGAACAAATTCTGAGACACAAACCAAATTCTGAGCACACACCTGTTCTTAAGTTTCGGACAAGACCACAATAAAATTCACGAGGCTATAAATAGTTTAGTAAAATACTCCGAACGTTTCGTATTAAATATCGTTGTAGAAAATTGTTTTTTATAAAAATTAGTGTCATTTTCGACTTTCGATCCAAAATTTATTAATTTTTTATTACAATTTATTTTTTTATTAGTTGAAAGATGGTTAGGTGTATAAGTAGTTATGTTTTATATAAAAAACATATAAAATCTATTATTTTCTTAATCCATGTGAACAAAGCTAAAATGACACTTAATATGAAACATATGTAATAATTTCTATAAAAATATATATATAGTTTTTACAAATTTAAGACTTTATAATAAAAATTTATGAATTATAAGCTAATATTTCACTTGACTATACTTAAAACATCACTGGCTAAAGATTACAAAAATCTATCAACGGAGATGAAACAATTCTGTAACGTTCCGTCCACTCACAACTAGTTGACCTTTCCAAACTGATTCACTCTGCTTGTTAACTTCATTTTGTGAGGTAGACAATTCGTTAACTATTTGAAAGCTTAAAAGTCTTGTTTACTTGACCATGCAATCACTATGATGAACTTTCAGATCGCTTTAGCCTTATTTACATGATATCACTTTCGATAGTTCAAATATCCTTCCATTACTCCAGCTCAAGCAAGTTTATACTCTCGAGTTTTTTTCTAGATGTGTGACTGAAAAAGTACAGTTTGGTAACATTGATACTCAAATTAATTTTTTAAATCTTTTCATATACCACAAAACCATGAAGCCCTTTCACAAACGCAACATTTTCTTTGCGCCCCAAGATCATTACATGTGTCAATGTGAGTATCACATAGGAATCCACACTCATCTAGGTTTTGACTTTAATACCACTTGTACACCTGGACCATCCACTGCTAATTGGTCTCCCATGACCGTTCACTCAGCCCGTGAGCTCCATTCTGTATGCGTTAATTTTTCGTCGTTGTTTACTGACTATGCAATCACCACATATTTTTTTCAGTGTTTTGGCCTCACTTATCTGATATCGCGAATCAGTTTATATAAGTGACCCATTATTTCACTATTCCAGCTTAAACACACATAACTCTAGAATTTTTTCTCGATGTAGGACCGAAAAAATAAATGCATTTTATTGACATAAGAAATCAAATCAGTTCTTTAAATCTTGAGAAAATTACATCCACGGACACATTTTGAGTTTCCAATATCAATAAAGACATATTTCACTTATCACACACTTTTAAGTTGTTGATTGACAATTATACCCATTTAACACAACTTTCTCTTTCTTGTAAGCCTCTTATCTATTAAGTAATTAGACTTTGTCTCTTTTCTCAAAGTAGAGATATTGATCCATAATCCCAAATCTATATTCTTCAACTTTTCTTTTATTTATTGTGCTCTGGCCATCACTGCACAAACTCTTCTCGCCCGATTCCTCTCCTCTACAACATGATCTATGTCGCGTGTGTCGAGAAGCACCACGACCTCCAAACCATCCCCTCGCGTCGCTGTGCTCTAGCTCTTCCTCCTTGACCACTGTCTATGTGCTCCAATTCTTCCTCCTTGACCGCCGGTGATCCACACCATGGATTCTGAGCTCAAGATTTGGTGGATAGCCGCCGGTAACATCTCTCTCACTCTTCTCTGTTGTGGATAAGTGACAGTAACATCTCTCACTTTTGTGGATAGCACAAGGTTTCGTGGATAGCCACCGGTAACATCTCTCACTTTTGTGGATAGCACAAGGTTTCGTGGATAGCCACCGGTAACATCTCTCACTTTTGTGGATAGCACAAGGTTTTGTGGATAGCCACCGGTAAACATCTCTCTTTCGTGGATATTTGGGGTAATATCTTTCTCACTCTTTCTGTTTCGTGGATAGATGATAGTAACATCTCTTGTTCTCTTTCTCTCTCTTTTGTGGATATCTCAAAATTTGGTGGATAATTAACAATAACATCTCTCTCTTTTTGAGTTTTTATTTTGAAATTTGATTTATTTTTAGATTTGTGATTAGTTTCAATTGATTTTTATCATCTAGCTACCCAAAGTTTGAAACTTTTGTGGGTCAATTTAACTTTTCACTGATATTTCATATTAGGATTTTGATATGTATATATATAAATGACAATGCTATTGATTATGTATTATGAGATACAAAGTAAAGGAGTAGTATTGTGGTGATTAGTCTCAGCATTCATACATCTTCTGTTGAGATGCATGAGAAGCTTGCTATTCCAGAAGTTGAATGGCTATGAGCTATTGGCAAGTTGTGTAACTTGAATTGTACGAAGAAGATGATGTGCTCAATACTTTAATTGTATGAAAATTTATGTTTTAGCTCTTTCTCAGCACTGTGGAGTTACAGAAGTCATTGGATGGATATCAAAGTTGGCTCTTCTATTACATTAAGCTTTTATTGTTTTTCTTGTCATGCTTTGGATTGGTCAGATGCTATTTGTTTGGAGTTGAACCTCTACAATGTCTCCTCTAGACCGGTCATAACACTTATAGTAAGTGTTTGTGTTTCGTGTGTAGTAATGCTAACGTATCATGTTTTTTTTGTTAGATAAGTGGATTTCCATTTTCTGAGACATGTCATCACCATTTTCTTTTGTACAACAGGAATGCTATGCAACGTATATTCGAAGTCTCAGCTGGTCTGAACTCTCTCGTCATAGGAAAAGTTCAGATCCTTGCACATCTGAAATAAGTTGTTTAAATGGTCAAGAAAATGAATGGCTTTGGGAGGAACATAAATAAGCTATTTAAACATATCATAAGAGTTGGAGAACATGTTTAAAAAGAAGAGTAAAAGAAATATACATCAATTTAGAAATGTATTTGTATTTATTGTAATATCCACATAAGACATTTATTTTTTGCGTCCACAAATAACTATTCACACTTCACATCTATCCACCAGTTAAATACTTCTCCTTTTTGTCGTACACAAAATTGATCCACATACAATAAATACTAGTTTTCATAAATCTAACACTAATAAATTTACTAACCAAACTATCTAAGTGTAAGTTATCATCTAATTGTTGTTTTAACAAGTCATTTACATCATTTAGTCACATAAGGGTAGAAACGTCCAAAAACAGTTCTCCATAACTGTAATTGTGCCTCCCAAACATAAAGTGTGTTAAAAGAGTAAAGTGAAAGTCAAAAACTGCCTCATAATGTAACTCACTCTTAAATCTTTCCATACTACAAATCAGAATATTACAAATCCTTTTATAGACAAGGACCGTCATCAACGGTCTTTGTCAGAATAAATTTGACGACTACCTGCAATGAAGTTCAAACAAAAACATGGCAACTCTCTTGAAAATTGGTAATCTACATTTCAATCTTCACGAGATTCCATGTCGAACCATTACTATAACCAAGGTATGAGGAATTTTCAGAATGTTGAAGCTGATCCACTCATAAGCATGATTCACCTAGACACGAAGAATAATCCTTATTCTTCGTCTTTCAGTTTCAAGCAAGCCAGATTTCTTGACGATTTTTATCATAGGTCAACTTTGCTTTTAACTTTTTATAGTCAAGTACAGCAAAGTATTACAAATCCTTGATTGAATAACTAATCATTAACGATGGGAAACATAAAGATTCAATATCTTACCAACTATTAATATTTACAAAACACATCGAAAAGCAAAACGAAATATATAGAAAATAGATAAAGAAATATAAAATTAAACGATACCGGAATAAGCCGAAACAAAAACCGAAAAAATCGAACTTCCAAAAAAATGCAAACACTATAATACTGAGATCGAAATAGCCAAAGAAATTCTCCGATAACACTTCAGACGATCAAAGTTCTAGAACTTCAGAAAGATAGATATTTAAGAAGAGAGAGGAAGTCTTTCTTGGCTTGATGATCATGTGTCTTATCATGAAGACCCATCAAGAACATGGTACCTATAATTCACTTTTAGGGTCAAAAAGCAAAAAGAAAAATTGTAGAGCTGCGTATTATACGAATAAGTAAAAAAGTGAAGCCTATATATATGATTCAAAGAACTTATGTAAAAAGCTTTTCACTATATATTAAATAAAGAAAATACTTTTAAAAGATAGCCAACTGTTCTCCCCAGCAGCTTTTTCATGTTTTGAGCTTAGATTCACTATCTTGCATGTTTCTTTTTATTTGTTTGTTTATTTATTGTATTTACAAATGTATTCATCGAGCTCTCTCTTAAAACTAAAAATGGGTATGAAACACCACATAAAACGGGTACTCCAAAAAATATTCATGATATGGACTAGTTTTCTTGAGTACACATATTTATTTCGATACTCATCTCTGTTTCATATTAAGTGTCACTTTAGTTTTGTGTACACGAATTAAAAAATAATTAATTTTATATATTTTCTATATAAAAACACAATTACCTATACACCTAACCATTTTTCAATCAATAGAAAAATAAATTGTAAAAAAAACAGTTGATAATTTTTACATCGAATGTTTGAAAATGACACTTATAACAAAAATAAATTTCTAGGTACGCTGCCATTTACAATAACATTTAATATAAAACAGATCGAGTATAAAAATTAGTCAGTTGTTTAGAAATTAAAAAACAAGAAAAAGAAAAGGAAGTTAACTGGAATATAGATATGGTTTTCTCCTTACTTAATGACATTTTTAAAACGGCTATCATTATGATTGGCTTTAGTGGACCTAGTACCTAGGCCTTTACAGAAAGCGAGTTGATTAGTATTGGGCCATTTACGTTTGTTTGTCCCGCAGGAGTCAAGTCCGGAATGGAAGAAGTGTTTTTCTATTCCAAGAGCTCCTGGAATGATTATTGAGATGTAATTAATTTTGCACGATTCCTGTAATGATAAAATGAACCCCCAAAGAACTGTAGAGAGTTTTACGAATATAAACGGTCCATGAGTGTTTCAACGGTCCATGAATTATGATAAAAATGAAAAATTCACATAATTAATTAGTTTACGGTGTCTCGATCATATCTTTTCTAAAGACATCACAAAAAGAGACAACATTTTGATTAACTTAGATTGTAGGTTGAGTAAGCCTAAAGCAATGTATACAATTTTCAAAAAAGCTATCATAATTGCAGAGATTTGTTTCTTCAATTGCTAAATTTTCAAAGTTCAAAATGAAAATAATTACTATGTGATATGTCACACAGAAGAGGAGGAAACAAACTCTTTCCAGAATGTTTAAACTTCAGAAAAGTCTATTTAAGAAATTTTTCCATATTTAAATCCAATTTTTACTAATAAATTTAATGGACTAGTTAACTCCAACAAATAAACCATTTATTTCCACACTATATAACAAGGATATGTACAAGCTACAACAAATGGTTTATTTTGTTGACAGGGAGAGAGCTTCCCGGTTCCACATCACAGCGACACTCAAATGAGACATACTTAAGTGCATGGTTTGACGAATTCTAAGACCATCAGCAACCCAAACACCCCACTTGGGGTGCTTGTGATATTATAAAGTAGACCAATCACGGGTCGCCACGTGTCAGTGGGACCCGTGAACAGTGCAAGAACCACCAAGAAAAAGGGGTGCTTATTTGGAGTTTTTAAGCACTTCATTTAGGGGGTGCTAGTGGGCCCCCACTGCCTAAGCACTCCCACTAAGCACCCCCATTGAGGATGCTCTAAGATGGAGACGAGACTTCATATCCTCTGGCTTCTTACACTTGTTTTACCTTTTATTTTTAAATCACTTCCGTTTTAGCCGATTAAATATGTAAAAAAAAATTCTTATGCTTGTAAACGCTTACCTTGATGGTTTTATTTGGAACATGGTATCCAGCTACAACATATGGACATGAAATAGTAATCCCTTGTATTTAACAAATCCTAGGAAAAAAAATATGAGCACACTTATTTGTTGCCTTGTCCTCATCTTTCTTCTATATGGTCTCAGCTGCCACATCCTCCACTCTTACGGTGAACTGGTCCCTTGGAACCGACTACACTCCGCTCTCCACTGGAAAGACCTTCACTGTGGGCGATACCATCGGTAACTCATCCCTTAACACTCATAGATACAAACGAAACCCTAATCCGGAAAATGGTCTCCTTCTATTGACATGATAATATGAATATGATGAAACTATAGTTTCTTTTACGTAGAATGAATATTAGAACGAGAAAATCAAATCAAGTTAACAAAACATTTACCAATTTATATGATCACACTTATATATATGGGTTCACAATTGTACTCGATAACATTCAATATTTGATACAAATTATGTTAGTGTTTAGCTATAGTGCGGGTCACACGGTGGATGAAGTAACGAGAATGATTACAAAAGTTGTAATTTAGGGAACTCCATTACATCCGACAGCAGCGGAACAACTACCATTGCTCTAAAAACTACTGGTCCTCGCTACTTCATATGTGGAATCCCCGGCCATTGCTCCGCCGGGATGAAGCTCTCCGTCACTGTTGCGACAGCCTCCTCAAACGGTGTAGGCGGCGGTGGCACCACCATACCGACCCCTTTGACTCGGAGGTGGTGGTTACATTCCCACGACCACACAGACCATTCCTTGTGCTGGTTGGACCGTGTCCTCTTCTTATTTGGGCCCTCGTTACAACTTGTGCCGTTCTTTTATATGCTTTGGATTTGTCTTAGCTGAAATTTTTCGTTGTGTGTGTTACAGCCTCAGTTACCCATAATGAATCTTGAAACATGTTGCATGGCTTTAATCTCTCTCTTTTTCTTACGAACTTTAGTCTTTTTAAATGTTATAAACCATATTGAATTTGAACCAACCATAAAGACAAGATGCCATGTGTCAGTATATGAAAGCATCTTCTTAGAATGATACTCTCAAAAGCATCAGATCCACCGTCTCACCTACTTAGGTGGTCCACGGGATCTCTAGTACTTCTAAGCCGTCCATATAAATACATTTGTAACCACTCCAGATCTTAATACAAACCGAAGCAACAACATAATAATATCGTTTGTTTGTGTTCTAACCAAGACATGGTGACTAAATGGGAAATTTCGTAAGGTATATGGTTATATATATACTCATATATATATGCATTTGGATTAGGGATCAAATTTTTTGATTTTAAGGATCTTTCCTTTGAGTTTATCCTCGCTATTGTTTACGTTTCAAATATACATAAAAAGCTATTTTTCCTCAATATATCGGAAATCAGCTTAAAGTACGAATAGTGTTTTTTAGACTAAATAATACTACTTGTTTTTAGGTATCATTGATCTTGATGACATTACATTTCATTAAGGCATTAATATAATATTTTCTTTCTTTTTTCTTAACTACTTCCAAAACTATTTTATTATATTCGAATAAAATATGGTAAATGTGAACCGCTCATAACCAGCTTGCAAGCACCCTATAAATAAACAAACAACACACAAGTTGGCAAGAAGAAGAGAAACAAAAACACAAACTAGGTCACCAATAGTAACAATGGCTAGCGTTTTCCTCATCAGTAGCAGAACCAGAAGATCAATACGAACAACAACAGTATTCAAAACCTAAGAACCTTAAGGTGATGAAAGAGATTAGAGTCTTCTTCAGACAACAGTTACTTCATGCAAGAAACATCCTAAGCACAGACAATCTCCTTGGAATTGTTCCCTCTGTCTCAACGAGAGTCTCTCCAAGTTGTCTCTCGATTCTACGACTATAGTTCAAGCCTGAGCTTGTCTTCTTCGAAAAAACGTGGCTAAAACGGTGTCATCTTGCTCCTCGGCTTCTTCAGAATCAGAGTCTGATTATTCTTCGACGGGCTATTCTTCTTATTACTCTTCCGTATCTTCTTTGTTTTGTCTCCTCTACAACATCGTACAAGTGAGAGTTCGTTGTTAAGAAGAAAAATAAGAAGCTTCTTAAGAAACAAAATTTCCTCTCTAGATTTTTTCTGTAATTATATTTTACCACATTTTTGTTTAATAAATTTATTCTTTTTCTTTGTTTCTTGGCCCTGGAAATACAGAGTAATCATAGCATAAGATCTCAACAAATTTTGACGTAAAAAATATCTTAATAATATTCATGTATATGTTGATTACAAAGTGGAAATGTTCATCAAAACTATGTACATTCGATTTCTAAATACTAAAAAAAATTGCGATAAAATGTAGAACATATATTTTTTTTGTGCACAGAACAATTCTATTCCTCATTTTCATATTAAGTGTTGTTCTAGAGAATTTTTTTATTACAAAATAAATATCATTTTTGACTTTCGATGTGAAATTTATTATTTTTATTGTAATTTAATTTTTCTATTGGTTGAAACATGATTAGGTGAATATATAAATTGTGTTTTTAATATAGAAAATATACATAATTACTTGCTTATTTATTTCTTATGTAAAAAAATTAAAAAGTAACGCTTAATATGAAACAGAGAAAAATATTTAATTTCTTGAATTCACAAAGAATTTACAGCGGACTTTTGTGATTCAATAACCATGTCATAGTAATTAAAAAATAGATAATGAAGATTGCTGTGATTGGTTGGCATATGAGGTTACCAGTTGGCAGAGAGAGAACGTTACTGTACGTCGAGAGGACCAAAGACGTGTTTTGTGTTTCTTTTTTTTTGTCAACTTTATATTATACTGGACTCATAGGCCCAAGTTTGGTACAAAATGGAAACAAATAAACCCATTCCATGAATAGAGTCCATTTTAAAAACCCAACATTAAAAGATAAAGATAAGCATAGCACGCCAGTTATATGCCTCGTGACTCTAACTGAGTCCATTTAAGGGACACGTGTTGTACAGAGGGTTGATGTTGGCTTCTTTCGTCGGAGCCGCTCGGATGAGAACTCCGGAGATCCAAAAGCTTCTGAATTTTACAGGGCAACCAAGGCTTTGTTCCATTTGTATGCTTCAATCTCCCAGATCATCAATTATTTCCTTTGAACATTCATTTTTTTTCGCCAGATGTTTGAATCGCCATGAAGCTTTGATTGGTTTAGACACAATCGTAGTCAAAACGCTTGTTCATACAAGCTTTGACTTTTCTTAGACTATGCTAGACCATAAAGCGAACATGCAAAACTCAATTCTTCAATTTCTTTAGAAACTTTGCCTGAATTTATTAAGCAAAGATTGATATCTTTAGAGATAGAGATCGAGGATAACCAGCTAAAAAAGAACTTTCAAGGAAACAATTGGAATTAAAGATTAAAACGGAGAGAAGAAGCTTAAAAACAAAACATAAACAAAGCAAAACAGAGATCGCCGTACGAAAGAAAACACAAGTCGCCTAGCGAAACCATAGTCCGATTCAACGGAAGAGTAATATAATACATAGCAAAAAGCAAAAGAGTATGGTGACCGGCGGCAAAGAACAACCGGCCACCAGCGCAAAGATCAGTTTTTAAGTTGAGAGGCCTTTTAGATGGAAGTTAGAGAGAAATCTAGAGAGAAGGTTTCTTGCGTTGCTAGACGTGTTGTGTTTCATTTATTCTTGTTTGGTAAATTGGTATCACGGATGAACAAATCTACTCCTTTTTCTATAAAGAATGTTATCTTAGAATTTAAATATAATTTAATATATATATTACACTTAAACAATATTGAATAATGCATCAACTTTATAAATAATTTTATGTATATCAAATATTATTGGTCAAAATGTAATTAATAAAAAGAGAAATACATTTTAATCATTTTTTAAAATTTAGATGTAAAATATCAAAACAACATTCTTCATGGAAACTGATGGAGTAATAATCCAACTCATAAAATCATAATATTATACAACAGAAATGCAATAAAAACTTGGGTAGTTCTCTGAATAGTCATTTTTAAATTTTATCATCAAAAAACTCTAAAATAACTGAAATAATTTTTTTATTTTGAAAAATTTAATATTTCTTTTTCTTTTTAAAAAATTTAAGTCCACCTTCATAACTCTAAATTTAGATTAGTTAATCCTAATAGTATAAGTGTATGTTTACACTCTTTAATAAAATTTCTTTTGGTCATTTTTCTCTTTGAAAGTTATTTATGACAAAAGAAAATTTATGGCTATCTTAAATTATTTCTCTATAAACTTCCTTTATTCCTTTCCCTAAGCATATTTATTTGTAATGGCACAAATGGTTGTTTGGTACTCCCTCCGTTTTTAAGTGTCATTTTAAAGTTACTTTTATTTAAAAAATGTGTGGTTTGTATTTTCAGTAGAAAATTTTGAATAAATGTTTATTTTTAACTTCATTGTATAAGTGTACTAATTAGAAAAATACTTAGTGTATGAACAGAGAATAGCATAGAGTTTCAAACTAATTTATTAATAAGCGTGAATTTGTTAAGCAAAATAAAATAAAATAAATAAGCGTGAATTTTTTTTTCAAATTACATTTTTCATGCAACAAATAGAGAATGAGAATGTGTGAAGTCTTTACTTTGACTCGAAAAGGCTTGATCACAGCTCACTAGATCTACCTTGAAAATTGCTTATTGCGTTAATTATGAGCTGTGGTAATTAATACTTCTAATCACTGTTTTATTACTATGGTTTAAAATAATCTAAGAAGACAAGGGATCATGGAGGAGGTAGCTCACTAAATGTTAAAAGAGCGAGTTAGGAGGAAATGAGTGGGTGGGTTGTATAAACTGAAGTGGCCAGTTCATGTCTGAAAGTAGTAGTGATTGACCAGCCAGCCGTCTTCCACGAACATTCTCTCTAATCTCACACGTGCTGTCATGACTCTTCCAGCCGCACCATGTCAATACAAATAGACCCCACTTCTTTTTAATATTTTGTGTTCATCTAGATTTCTAATGGCAGTAGAAGAAAAATGATTTGTGTTGGTTTGGTTACATGATTGCTGGTTTGATTTGGTCGTAACTTGTATATATGCTCTATTTCAGTGAAGTGAAGAAAGCTTTTAATCCCATATATGATCTCTTTTTCTATTACTCTATATGTTTCATTATAAGTTTCACTTTAGCTTTTTGCATACGGATTAAGAAAATAATTAATTTTACATATTTTCTATATAAAAACACAATTATCTATATACCTAACCATATTTCAACCAATAGAAAAATAAATTGCAGTATAAAATTAATAAATTCTGCATCGAAAGTCGAAAACGACAATTATTTCGTAACAAAAAAAATCTCTAAAACGACATTTAATATGAAAATGAGGGAGTAAGATCTAAAAAACCTGCAAACCTTAAAAGTTTGGTTGATTATTTAACGATGGAATGTAGTTTTAATGTAATTCTATACTGATTCACATTTGATGAATTATAGGTCTCAGGTTTCCCAACATATAATACAAGTCTAAAAAGAGAGACACAAACCTAAACAAAGACAGCCATTCAATATCAAAACTAAAACTAAAGAGATTTATCGTGGTGACCGTTTTTATTTTAGTGAAGGAAAACTTGACAATAGAGAAGAGAACAACACAGCCCAAATGGCTGTTCCATCCTATAGCCGAAACATGGCAAGAGCTGTTGGAGGGCATCGCCGGTATCTTGGTCACCGGATAACAATCTCTACGGACAGGTGGCAATTATTATTATTATTATTATTTTCTGGTTGTAAGTAAAGGAATCGTTACTTCCATATTGGTATCAGATAAATTTGGAAGCGGAGCTGAGAAAGTCGGAATCATAGAGATTCACAAAAATTCCGTAAGCAAGACCTAACACTATCATACAAACAGTACATTATATCCAAAATGTAGTGACTCAATAGTGTATTGGCTATTATACATACAGACAAAAGGATCACCAAGGAGAAAACGACCGGTTTCACTTCAAGAACAAAGAGACATCGTTCTGAAGGAATCTTTCTACGAAAATCCATTACCGGACTCTTGTCTTTGCTAAAAAGAATGAGCTGATGCAACATGAGAAGTGGAAACTTAACAGGTGTCGTGGATTCATGAATCTGAACTAATATATTTCCAATGTTACTTTTAATAAATAAAAAACCTTGAGAAATAAAAGACAAATGTCCTTTGGTACTAAGATTTGAAGGTCATGGAAAAGCATATAATCAGACATATCTGAATCAGAAGATACTCAAAACTTGAGTTTAGCATATAGATAACAAGAAAAATTTGAGATTTATAGTTGTTAATTTCTCACATCTTATGATAAAGAACCCAAGTGCCTGGTTCTGTAAAATCTTATTAAACTCTGCAGTGTAAATTGGAGGAACATCATTGAAGGTAACAACATCAAAAGAGGATTCTGCTTCAGGCAGGAGTTGTCTTAAAGAGGACCAGGGAAAGTTCCATTCTCTCTTTGCTCGTTCCACTTATCAACCTACAACCCACACACACACAGAATGATAAAACTTTTAATGTATTAAGAAGAGGCGAAACGTCACAAACAGAACTAGTAGTTTCATCATGACAACTTGTAATCTTAAAATAGTGAAGGAAGCAAAGTATACCCATTCGCCGGGGCAAAGAGATCGATAAAACTTTGAAAACTTATCGCATTCTGGAGCGTCGTCACCCTTAGCAGCTACACATCTGCAGATTTGAAAACATTCAGAAGACTCAGACATGGTGAGAGAGGAAAATTACAAAAGAACATTGGTTTTTCACCTGTGATATTCAATGTAACGTGTGAAACAATGCCTAGTTTGGTTTGTTGTCGGAAAACGGAAATCAGCAGGAGCTGTCTCAAGCTGAAAAGAAACCACTACCAACATTATGAAACCAACACAAGACAGAACAGAGAGCAAAGCACATCAAAGTCAGCCTCTTTCTCTCGGCGGATAGCTACAAGAACATACCTTGATCTCATCAGGAGTCTCCTCAAGAACTTCTTCACTAGCAGTTTCGTCTTTACTTTCTTCAACCGCAGCAGGAGGAGTCTCATCAGCATTGTCTTCCACTGTAACAGCAGGAGCCTCTTCAGAAGCAGGAGGAGACTCAGACTTCTCCTCAACAGCAGAAACAGCTTCCTCAGCAGGAGATTCTTTGTCAGTGCTAACCTCTTCAGCTTGAGTAGTAACCTCTGGTTCAGGCTTTGCACTTGTGTCTTGTTGCTTCACTTCTTTCTCCAAATGATATTGCTGCCAATATGAATCAACGGTTCAAGAGGTTAATAACCAAACATAACACTTTCACCATCTCATCTAAAAGATCTCTTCTTTGTTCCCTTAACTAAACTAACTTCATAGAAAGACACAACAGAGTCCAATCTTGTTTGACCAGATCTGACAGATGTGAAGTCAAATGAGAGAAACACAACGCAAGAATAAAAAAAAACAGAATCAAGGAGGATAAGATGATTCTTATTCAGTAGATCGAAACGAAGATCGGGAGATTGAAAACAGAGCATCGGCGAGAGAAGAAATAAGAAATGGGGTTTAGATGAAGAGAATACCTCGGAGAGAGACGGAGTTTGAGAAGCTGCAGATTCCGCCATTAAAGTGAATGGTCTCGGAGATTCTTCAGATCGGAGAGACGGAGAATCTTTTGATGATGATAAAACACTTTCGACCAGATTGTTTTAGGTTTAAGCTTTTTTTCAGGACCTATCTGGTTGTTTCCACACAGACTGAAACGACAGTGTTTTGTCTCAATATGAATTGGGCTTGAAGTTCCAGAGTCTGCTATAGGCCCAGTACATCTGGTAACCTCGGCTCACTATATCTGTCTTATTATGATCCGGCAACCATAAATGAAGATCAATTGAGTAGACATGGGTATTCCGGTATCAGGTAGGTTTTTGAGTTCAACTTTCTAAATCTTATCCGGAATTTTATTCATATTCGAGTTACATTTAATTTTAAAATATCGTTCCAAAAAGTCCATTTAACTAATAACTAGATCAAAGATGAATCTAAAATTTTCAGTTTGAGTTGGATTCAGATTTTATGATTAGTTAAAAATGTGTAGGTCTAATAACACTACACTAACGAAAATTGAAAATTGTGTTATATTTTGGAGAAATTTTAGTTTTATCACAAGCTTGATAACATTTTTCAAATTTATCATTGATAAATATTTTTTTTTTTAAAATACCTTAAACTTATGATGAAAATAGACTAAACTAATTTTTTTTAAATATTTATAAAATATTTAAAAACTCAACTTCATCCTTAATCATTAAAGTGTAAACTAAAATATTAACATATTTTTGGTTGAGAGTATTTTTTAAAAGTGATACTTAACTTGTGATATTATTAACAATTTATATTTCACCATAAGTTAAACAAATCCTTAACCAATAAATAAATAATGATTTATGCTCACGTACTTTAGTTTGAAATTTTGTAGACATGAAGAAGACCAAAAAAAGGGAAATCCCAAGTCGCTCTCAGACACAAAGCCCGAGGCTCATCCAAGACCAATGTTCTCCAGCACCGGCGAAGCGTTTTCCTACCGGCGTTGGGCTTCTTCGCCGGATCATCTGCTTCATGGTCCGCTGTTTTATTTGTTTGTTATCGCTTCGTTTACTCTAGAGTTTAAAAGGAATGAGACCCCAACGTTTGGTACGACAGAGACAAGAGTTACGACTCTTCGTGGTGCTCCTCCTGGCGGTCATTTCCCTTCGTTTCGTCCTTCCTCTAGCGATGAGTGAGAGGATTCTCTCACAGCCGCTCAGAACTGGTCTTTGGGTTCAGATCCCGTCGTACCCCCTTCTGGCTGTCGACGGTCAAGTCATGTTGTAGACTTGTTCCAAATCCATCAACCGTTTATGGAGCATCGTGCTCAACCGATGATAACCGCTCCGGATCCGGAGCGTCTTGAGTCCAATAAACCGTTGTGTTATGCTCCTATTCTTCCTTTTGGCCCCAGATCTCAAAACGTCACGAGTTCAGATCCGAGGTTTCTCGATAACACTTCAATCTCTGCATCTCTTAAAGTGACGCTCTCTTCTCCGTCGTGGTGTCTATCTACCGGCGGTATGATGCTGCTACGGCGTAGCTTTTCCGGCAACCACTCCTTTGGCGTCAATGCAAGGTCCCATCCTCGGCCTTTACTTACAAAGGGTAATGTTCTGATTCTTTCTCATGATTGGGCCTGGCCCATTTATGTTTTGTATACTGTCAGTCCAAGAAGCTGTCTCCCTAAACCCATTTTTTCAAAAGAAGAAACAATTCAGTTTTTAGTTGTGTTTGGGGATTGGGCAAGTTCCTCAGAGATTTCCTGGTTCACCGGAATCTCTCCTTGGTTTCCACTATCATATCTCTCTTTTGGGATGCTTTTACCGATGGATTCATCGGACACAGTTTTATTTCGATCATCTTTCTCTTCGGAGGATAAACCATTACCAGCATATCATCTTCCATTTGTAAGAGGTGTTTCCTCGGACTTGTTTCCGAGCGTTTGTTTTAGTTTCTACATCATATTGTTATCTTACGGAGCAGTCTCTACAGGACCAGAAGATACAAGCGATATTACTTCGGTAGTTTTTGTAGATAAGGTTTGGACTCCAACGCCACATTATGTGACTATTCTCCAGCTGTACGACTTTGTCGTGAAGGCTCTCCTGACGCATTCAAGCATCATTTTGCTGTCATCTTCGTCTGAAAATTATCTTACTTAATTTATCTATCTATCGTAGTTTACGTTTATTGCCAAAGAGGATGGATAATTCCTTCTTGTTATTATATTGAAGAAAACTAAGTATGAATGAAATTAAATCTGTGTACAAAAAACAAAGAAGAAGAAGACCAAAAATATGCAAATACGTATGTGATTTGAGCCCAACAAGGAGTAAATTACACAAGAAACAAATGTCGAAAGAAAGAAATTACATATATTTTCCCAGCCATATTCGGGAACATGGATGGATGGATCAACAGATTCTTACAGATAGTAATTATTTATCCATCCACATAATGCAGCGAATGGAATTCCCTTCCACAAGTAAATCGAAAGCCTTGTTAATTTCCGCAAAGCTTAACTCGTGTGTGATAAAACCGTCCAAATTAAGCTCCTGATATTTATTTAAAATAAAAAAAATCACATGTCCTATACATAATAAAAAAAAATGACCATAAAATAATAAACACATAATGTATGTATATATCATCATTGTCTTCATACTTAAATTCAAAATAGATATGATTTAATAATGGGAAAATGATCATTTAAATCACCAATTTTCAAATTTGGTTGAAAAAAAGCATGAACTTTTTCGTAGACCATTTAAAGCATGTATTTTGTTTGACTAGCCATTTAAGGCCTCAACTAAATTTGACTAAGCCAATTTTAAGATGTCGTTAGTTCGGTTAACAGCTTGATTAGACGGAGTTAATCACCGTTATAATCTCTGTTAAACACAAAACGACGCCGTTTTAAAATTAGAAAAAGCCCCAAATCCCTTCTTCCCCCAAATCGAAATCCCTAACTTTCCCAATCAAAATCGTAGACTCTTCACAACTTTCTCTCGCTTTCATGATGAGTTCGTCTTCTGAGATACAATATGGGAGAGAAAATCGTGGCTTCCCAACGAAGTGTGAGTGTGGATTACGAGTAAAGCCCTTCATATCTAAGACACAAGAGAATCCAGGAAGACCTTTCTACCGTTGTATAAGCCAAAAAAAAGATGTAAGTTTCTTAGATGTTTACGTTATTTAGACAGTTTTCTAGATGTTGTTTAGGTTATTTAGACTAATTTGGTCATGAACTAGGGACATTTATTCAAGTGGGTTGAGGATGCTGTATGTGAGGAGGTTGAAGATGTTATTCCAAAACTCGAAGTCATGGACAAGAAAATTACTAATACCATAACCGAGGTAGATGAGCTAAAGACTTTTATTGAAGATTTGATGGAAGATGTAGCAAGGAGCAAGATGGAAATTAAGAAGTGGAAAACGTTGATGATGTTGTGCTTTGTGTGTGTTTGCTTTGTGACCATTTGCATTGTTTACTTAGTGTTTGGTAAAGCTAAGAAAAACAAGTTTGCTTTTACTTCTATGTAGCTTCTATGTATGTCTTATGTATGTCAACTTTGTTGTTGAGCTTTGTTGTTTTTAGTTTGCATTTGACATTGTTATTGTCTTTGAGTTTGCATGTGACATTGTTGTTGTCTTTCAGTTTGCATTTGGTATGGTAATGAGAGATTCATGTTTGTATTGGAGATTATATGAGTATTATGAAAACCATATATAAGCTAAACATAGATCATTTAAACATAATAGATCCTAAAACAACATCAAACCATGATCCAACGAAATGAAACAACAACAAAACATGTATTCCGAAATGAAACAACAACAAACCATGATCCACAACCACAATAACTTCAGTTTTTAAACGAAAATAAGACAACACAAATCATGTTTTTCATCCGAGCCAAGAAGTCCAACCTTGTGATCCTTGTCCCTGAGACAACCTTGTGATCCTTGACCTTGAGACAACCCTTGTGATCCTTGACCTTGAGACAATCCTTGTGATCCTTGACCTTGAGCCAACCCTTGTGATCCTTGACCTTGAAACAACCCATCCTGTAGAAAACAAAGTAAAGGTTTATACATCTTTAGTTTAGTAGAAGAAATAAATACACTAACCTGGTTTTTTCTTGGCCGGCCTCTTGGTCTTTTTGGTTCACTCGCAACAGTCTCATTTCGGCATCTTTGCTTATTGTGTCCTTCTTGCTTGCAATTCGAACATGTAATCACTCGGAAGGCGCGTGATAACCTTGTCTTACTCGAAGAAGTTGCAGCCTCATATCTTCCTTTCTTCCTTGCATAGTTGCTTGGCCTTCCTGGATCACCTTTTCGCCATGGTGGAGGCAAAACAGGTAGTCTATTTAATCTAGGCCACAACAGCATGCCTTGGACAGGTTTTATTCCATTCTTGTAAGTTTGCCGCCATGTTTTTGTTGTGTAGTAATCTGAGACGTAATCTCCAACATTTTCTTTTCTCCCTATTATAACTGCTGCAGCATGAACACACGGTATCCCAACCATCTCCCACTTTCTACAACCACATGTCCATGTGTTCATATCAACAGAATAAGCAACATCATTCAGCTCAACCTCATAAAAATTATTCCTAGCCATGCGTCTGATGCAGTGTTGTGTTCCTTCTATCATCTTTTCTATCTCAGCATGAGCCCTCTTAGTGAACTTAGTCTGCAGCTTTTCCGCAATAATAGACCTCTTCGCATTACGCACCATACACTGTCTTCTGATGTCTTCTAACATTTCTAGTAAAGGTTTTCTCTTTGCTTGACGAATAGTTCTATTAAACGACTCACACATGTTGTTTAAGTTGTCATTGCAGTAATAACCAGTCCTAAAGAAAGCTCTAGACCACGATAGAGGATTAGTGTTCTGTAGAGAAGTGAAAGCATTTGGATTGTACCTCCGCAAAGCTTCTAAATTCTCTGCATATTCCCCTTTGGTGTAGCTGCGTGCAATCTTCCAGAATAGACGTTTTAGTTGCACATCATGATTATCTTTCTTCCAGTTATCCATGATGTGTTTACAACATTGGCGATGCTCAGCACTTGGTAGCACATTGTGAATTGCTTTCACTAAACCCTGCAAAAGAAATGAGTTGATAGATTAAAAGACACATAATCAAGACACAAAATAGAATAAATAGAATATGATATAGTTACCTTTTGTTTATCTGAAATTATTGCTACATTTCTTCCATCATCGAGACTCAAACTATGAGATAGATGTTTGACAAACCAGTCCCAGTTAGTGTCATTTTCAATTTCAACTACTGCCCACGCAATAGGAACTATCCTATTGTCTTCATCTCTGCCTACTGCAGCTAAAAGATGTCCCTTAATGTCCCATTTGAGAAAAGCGCCATCTAAGCCTATAATGGGTCGGCAAGTTTGCTTCCAAGACTCTCTTTGTGAATTGAAACAAATAAAAAGACGATAGAACCTTTGTTTGCTTCCAACAGTCGGTCCAGGAATTGTTTCAATCTCAAACTTGGTGTCTTTGTTAGTTCGAAATACCTCAGCTTGATAATCCCAAATCCGAGCAAAATGAGCTTCATGGCTTGCTTTCCTTTCTCTCACAACCTTAGACTTCGCCTTACCACATTGCTCATCGGATACAACCAGATTGTATTCTCTCAAAATCTCTGAGGCCATCTCTTGCTTTGTCAGTTTATGATTCAATCTCAACCTTTCTGCAAAAAGCAATGCTATAGTCGATCGCTTCAACATCTTGGAATAACCCGATCGGACACATGTATGCTCATTGATATAAACTTTCACTTGCATCTTCTGTTTTCTCTTCTCATACGAACAATAAATCCTCCAACCACAAGGACCATCAGTGTCTGAACACTTTGCACCAATCTTCGTTGCTTGCGACCTGTATAACTTTATGTCATACCTGGTTTTTAGAGAATACCTCAGAACAACAAGTTTGAAATCTTATGCAGAGTTATATGTTTTTCCCAAAGCAAGTATTTCGTCTGGATCTTCATGGTCTCTATGGATTTGCTCTTCCTCATCTTCATCGTCATCAGAAGACAAGGGATCAGGAATCCTCTCATCGTCCCATATATCATCTCCACTGTCTGCATCACTTTCTTCTCCTTCATCTCTCGCAACTTCTCCATCCATGTGTTGTTCATCAGTCTCTTCTTCGACTTCTTCGTCATCTTCCTCATCCTCTGCTTGATCATCTTCATCCTCCTCAACAACGTCATCTTCAATAGCATCACAATCACCATCACCAGCAACACCACAATCATCTTCACTTACATCCTCTTCTCCAATGGTCTCTTCTCTACAAGCCTCTGCTCGAGCCATAGATTCACGAAGCCTTGCTTCACGAGCCATTGCTTCACGATCTCTTGCTTCACCAATCTCTGCTTCACTCGCTTCTATTTCACGAGCCCTTTCTTCACGAGCCCTTTCTTCACGAGCCCTTGCTTCAATTGCCTCTATCTCACGGCCTCTTGCTTCACGTTTCTTTGCTTCAATGGCCTCTCTTTCACGAGCCCTTACTTCATTAACATGTGCTCTTAGTTTTGCTCTTAATTCACGAGCCATTGCTTCAGGATTCTCTACTTCAGGAGCCCTTTCTTCACGAGCCCTTGCTTCAATTGCCTCTATCTCACGGCCTCTTGCTTCACGTTTCTTTGCTTCAATGGCCTCTCTTTCACGAGCCCTTACTTCATTAACATGTGCTCTTAGTTTTGCTCTTAATTCACGAGCCATTGCTTCAGGATTCTCTACTTCAGGAGCCTCTACTTCGCGAGTCCTTGCTTCACGAGTAGCTGCTCTCGCCGCACAAGCTTGTGCTTCACTTCCGTCATTCGAAGATTCAACATTCTTTCTCTTGTCTCGTCGAATCGGTATCTTCTCTCTTGGTATCCTTTTGTTTCTTATCATTTTCGCATAGATTCGAAGAGAGAGTCTCCGATTTTGATTGGGAAAGTTAGGGATTTCGATTTGGGGGAAGAAGGGATTTGGGGCTTTTTCTAATTTTAAAACGGCGTCGTTTTGTGTTTAACAGAGATTATAACGGTGATTAACTCCGTCTAATCAAGCTGTTAACCGAACTAACGACATCTTAAAATTGGCTTAGTCAAATTTAGTTGAGGCCTTAAATGGCTAGTCAAACAAAATACATGCTTTAAATGGTCTACGAGAAAGTTCATGCTTTTTTTCAACCAAATTTGAAAGTTGGTGATTTAAATGACCATTTTCCCATTTAATAATACCTTTTTCAAATAACGATCGACCAGAATGGGGATATCAAGTTTGGGTTTTAGACCACCAAACAAACTTCCGGACACTTCTACCTCTGAGAAGAGCTTGACTAGCTAAGCTTATTGGCGAAGCGTTTTTCTCCATCCCCAATATAACCGTCTTCCCCGATCCCTACAAATTTACTTTGGTTTATGCATAGAAAAACTGTTAAACTAAATAGATAACCGGTAAAATAAAAACTTACCGTGCGGGTGCTGTTGAACCAATGCATTCAAAACTGTAGTCAACTCCTCCTCCTGTCATTTCTTTAATCACCTTTTTTCACAACAACAACAATGTTAATTTGTTTTTAATTTCTCTCTGCACGTTTTTTATTTGAAAACTTTAAAAGTTTTGTGGATCAACAGACTTGGCTAATTGTCTTCTCCCCACATGAAGCCGTGTTGACGAAGTCCGTGACGCCGAACCTTTTACCTACTCGACATCAATAATTGTAGTTTTTTAATAGAAAATATAACATGAACAAACAACACGTAGGAGAAAAATATTATATGGGATGCGATCGGATTTGGTCCAACACTTCAGATATTCAGATTTTCGGTTGCAGATCACATTTGTATTCATATACATTATATATTATGTTTTTTATTTATTTTATTTTAATACCAAAAAATAAGTTTGTAATTTTCTAATACCCGAAACCACAATATGTATTATATTATATTTTATGTTTTAAGTCTAAGGGCATGCATGGACTATTTCAGTTCCACTAGTGTTATCAAGATTTTATAGAAGAAAATTAGAAAAGACCCTATAAAATTGCAAGTAGTAAATTAACCAAACCTATTTCAAACTTTTTAGGATTGAGATCCACACCAATGATCTTTCCAGCCCCATGCAGCCTGGCTCCCTCTGCAACCTGTTTGCCAAATCCTTTTTTATCTTCGAAATCATCTAACAAATATAATTATTGTTTTATTTTTCTGTTGGTCTGAATCAATTTTTTTTTCTTCCGAACAAAACTGTTGTTAATTGTGAAATTGAATAGTCTCTATTTATCATTCAGAAAAAATAATGTACCGCAAGTCCAACAGCACCAAGGCCAAAAATGGCAACGGTGGAACCCTCCTCCACGCCAGCCACCTTCCAAACTGCTCCAACTCCTGTTTAAAATAGTTTTTTTTTCATTTTTTATTTTCTTTTGTTTTTATTTAAGGAGAAATTTGATCCTATAAAAAAAAATATTTTACCAACTCCCCATATCTAATATTTTCTCCAATGTAGTCATTCATCAAATTAACCCTTATTTAAATAAGATGTTTTTGTTTTGTCAATGGATGAGTTATGGATCGTGATAATAAAAAAAAAGGAGTTATGGATCAATCATCAGACACATACATATCTTCGTCACAAAACCTTTTCTAACAATAATTCGAACTAGGTAACCTACGTAGATAAGATAACAACGATAATGTAAAGTGAGATAACGAAAAAAAAACAAATAAGAATGAAGATAAATTAACCTGTGGACACACAACAGCTGAGCAAAGCCGCTTTGTGAACGGGGATCTCAGGGGAGATCTTGACTAGATGAGCGATATCTACAACGGTATACTCAGAGAAGCTAGACACGTAGAAATGGTGGTGGATAATTTCACCGGAGGAGTCTCTGAATCTAGAGCTTGTTCCATATCGTCTCGTGTTTGACAAGAAATCGTCGCTAAATCTAGCGCACCAGTTGCTCTTTGGGGATCTACAGTCTTTACATTCCTCACAGTGAGGGTGAAACACTGGCACAACTGTGTCGCCTTGCTTAAACCCGTCCACGTTTTCTCCTATGCTCTCGACCACACTGGATTAGACACCAACAAAATTAGTTCTAGTGATTACGCAAATTGTACAAAACTGAAAAAATAAAGAAGCACTTGACGAGTTGTTCATTCACCCGACAGCTTCGTGGCCTAGAATCTTAGGGAACTTTACACGAGGACCCTGGAAGAAAACTCGATCAAATGATTAATGAGAATTATGAAAAGGTTTTTTTTTTCTTTTGAGAAAAGGGTTTACTTAATTGTGAATGTAAATGATACTCCCTCCGTTTCAAATTAGACATATTTTGGGAGATTTATGTTGTTTTAAAATATAAGATGTTTTGAGATTTTAAGATAACTTTTGAAATTTTAAGGTTAACTTTATTGAAAATTGTTCAACCAATAAAATTTTACAGTCTTTTTATAATTGGTTGAATGATTTTAAAACTATATCCTTAAAAATATTTTCTAGATAAATGTGAATTTCTTGATTTTTGTGCATTAAGGTAAAACATTTTCTATTAAGAAACGGATCGAGTATATAATACTTACATGGGTTAATTTCCAGTAATTGACATCGGTGTGACATAGAGATGTACATATGATTTTAATACGAACTTCGTAAGCTTGAGGTGGATCAACTTGGATCTCTTCTATCACCAATGCTTCTCCTGCTTTTCTACATATTGCTGCTTTGCATCTAATCGGCTTTCCTTTGTTGCAGCTTGAGAATGATGTCTTGTCCATGAGTGATGAATGGATTGTGATGATGATGATGAACAATGATGGAGTGGAGATGAGAGAATGATAGAAAGAGAGCGTCAAAAGCAATTGAAAACATATCCTGAGCTGGTGGTGGGTGGAATAGAAGTTAAAAGAAAGAAATGTTTTATTATAGGAAAACATTTTATTAATCATGATTCGTTTTTTAAATAATAAAATTTACTTTATTAATCAATCCGAAAGATGGAATTCAGATATCGATTACAAATTCAGTTTAACCAAAATGATTTAAGTCAAACTAAACCTAAATTAGGTTCGCTACAACCACTACACCGTCGTGTTACGCTAGTCAGTCTTGGAATATTTAACTATCAAACACCATTTTCAGCCTGTGATGGTGATCAATATGCCTATATACTATGATCCACTTTTGGAAAAAAAAAACAATAGCAAATGTCAGAATCTAATATAAATTTTCGTATGTCACAGTTCGCTACTTGTAATGTTGCCACATGTTGAATTAATTAGATCAAATAATGAGGAAAAAAACCATGCTCTCAGTTACCCATTATGGAAGCAATTGCCACATGTTGAATTATCATGAAGTTAACTCACATACATATTAGACTTTTGACTGAGCTTATAAGGTAGAATTCTATTACCGATTTGGTACAACATTATTTATTACGTTCTTATCAAACTTTAGATTCTCGTTTACTATATAGATTCTCTTCTTCGCTTTTTAATTCTTACCAACAAAGTTTATATGATCTTTAAATAATCTTGACTAATGCACAGAGCCAAAATCCCATGAACTTAACGGGTAATGGTCCAAGAGAATTGGAATATCCGGTTTAAATTTCAAACCACCGAACAAGCTCCAGCAAACATTTTGGGCTACTTAAGATCAAAGCTACCCAAACTTATTGGCTCTGCATGCTTCCTCATTCCCAACCTTACCGTCTTTCCTGATCCATATTTCATTCTAAGGGGCTGACTGGTGTAACCGCAACGGTTGCGGCTGCGGCTGCGGGCGTTTGCGGATGCGGGTGGTTGCGGTTTTATGCGTTATTAAGAGATTTGGACGACTGGTAAAACGGTTAAAAATTGTTGCGTTTGCGGGATATTTATGACTGGTTAACTACCAAATACAGCAGTGGTTAAATATAAATGAACAATATTTATATTTTATATAATTATAAAAATATTGAAAATCATATTATTATAATAAATATAAAATTATACTTATAAAATTATACCATTAAACTTTTTTTTAAAATATAGAAATATTTTTCTTTAAAGTTTTATAATATAAATTAAAATATAATATTATATATATTTGGTATTTTTATTATTTTAATTTAAAATTTTAATTGAATATTTTTATTTTTATTTATATAATTTTCTGAAAAAAATATTTTTTCTACCCTCACGCAACCGCCCGTAACCGCAAACGCTAGCTGGAACCATCTTTTGAATTTTAGAGGTTTGTAGCAGTTTGAAGCGATTTGAAGCGATTTATAGCGTTTTGTATGATTGTTGCAAAACGCCAACAACCGCTATCAACCGCAAAAGCTGCGTTTGCGGGTGATAGCGGAAAAACCAGTCACGCCCTAAGTTGTAAAACTGAACCATGATCATAATGATGCTGAATCGATAGAGATTGGATAAGATCCAGCGTAGGCGTACCGTGCGGGTGCTGATAAAGATGCTAAGCCAACGAATTGGAAACTGTATATTATTTGTTTGTTTTCGGATACACGTTATATTATGGGACAAAGTTAACAACAAAAATGCTACGCGCACTTGATAATTTGTGTTTGTTTTGCAAATTGAAACCAAATTATTTATTTTAATACGATGACAAATTGAAATATTATTATGAAGATAAATAGGAAAAAATAATATAGAAGACGAGACACTAAATCTTTTTGAAAAATTCTTAGAAATACCACAAGCTAAATATCATTTTTAAAATATCACTAATCAAAAAATATACTAACATCTGAGTTTAGGTTTTATTGATTATTGTTTAGGATTTAATATTAAGGGGTTGGAGTTGGATTTATAAATGTTCTATAAATATTTAAAAAAATTAGCTTAGTGTTATTTTATCACAAATTTAGATCATTTATGAAAATAGTCATTTATTAATAGTAAATTAAAAAATGATATGGTAAAATTGAAATTTCCTCTATCTTTTTTCACAAATTCAAAAAAAAAAAGATAAAGAGGTTAAAGATCTAAGTGTATCTTGCACCGTTCATCAATTGGACACTATCTAATTTTGTCCAATGATGGCCTTCAACTTCAAAACCAGATCAGCTTTCAAAAAAGGAAAAAAAAATTCAAAACCAGATCAGAGAACTAATCTCTCTAATATTTAACCTTATATTTTATTTTAGAGTTTGTGTGTTTAGTTGTGCCTTGTGCGTACATGTACTCGATTGGTCGAGTTCTTGGGCTGACCTGCATGTATACTCACGACTCGAGCCACTTGCGACAACTACAACTTGAAAAATTTGGAAATCAAAGAAGAGATAAAAGATTAAAATAGATATAAAAAAGTTTTTATCCTCAAAATAACATTAAAAAAAAAAATGATCAAAATAAACTTTCTTAAAAAATATAAATATATATAAAAAACACTGTAAAACCAAAAATAAAAAAGTAAGATCTACTATAACATTCATGAAACAGTTTTATTATTATATATATATATATATATAAAATTATATATTATATTCTAAATATTACATGGACATTGTCAAAAGGGTAATTCTCTTAAGTAATCATTTTTAAGTTTTTATCATAAAATAACTTTAAAATGATTGAAATAATTTTTTTATTTTTATTTTTTATATTTATTTTTTAAAATTTTAAACTCACTTTCAAAACTCCACCATATAACTCTAAATTCTAAGTCTAGATTAGTTAATTCCAGATGTATAATTGTATATTTACATTCTTTAATAAAATTTATTTTAAAGTTATTTTTATGACAAGAACTTTTAGGGCTATACAGAGTATTTCTCTTGTTAAAAATGACTTACAGTATGATTATTCTAACGTAGAACACAAAACTAACTGTGAATGTATACATACTTTTTAAAGATCTCAAGAGCCGTGAGTATACATTCATGTTAAACAAGTAATCAATTTTCATATGTATACAAGTAACTAAAACAGGAAATTTTGAATTTTAACGAATACAATCTGCGCGGATATTGGTTATTACGTTTTTATATAGTAATATTTGTTTTTATGATAAGAGCTGTATATTTTAGATGTGACGCCATATAACTAATTTTATTCAATACTTTAAGACCAAATCTCGTAATATTGTTTTTTTTTACAAATATCTGAACCCGATTCAGATATATTAGTTATTGGATATTTTTAGGTTTATACATTTGAACCGAACTCATCAGACCCGGGAAAACCCAACTCATCCAGCCCGGGAAAATCCAACCGGAACCCACACATAAATTTATAAAACCATGTGGAGCATAATTTCAAAATCCTAAAACCTGACATCTAAAAAACACAACCCGTACTTGACTGGATACCCGAATATCCATGTCTAAATGATTATGTAAACACTAATATATATAATTAGTGTTACAATTATATATCATATATGTGTATGTGCATTTTTTCAAAAATATGTTGCTATTTTTTATTCATGTCACTATTATGTATCATCTATGTGTCATCATATAATTAATCATATTTTATATGTACCATCATATAAGTAATCATATAATTAATTATATTTTATATGTACCATCGTATATATAATCACATATGTTATATTTTTAAAACTTAATGTGAAATATAAAAACCATAATTTGAGTTTGTGTTTAAAACTGGGATTTGTTTTTTATTTTCCTTATATATATTGAAAAGATATTTTTATAATTGTTATTGAAAAAATAGTAAAAATCAATTTTTGAATATATGTATATTTTAATCAATTTGGATATAAATCAATTTTAAATTATTATTTTGATTTGAAATATGTATATAAAGTTTAAATTTTGTTTTATGATTTTTTAGAAAAAAAATATTTTAGGTAATTAGATTGAGCCATTTTTGTATATTTTAAAGATGGCTGAGATAGACATAATATAATGGATTTCCAATTTTTTTAATAACTTAAGCCCATTACTATACTTTTTTATATTGTTATCAATGTTTTCAAACAACATTATACTCTTCTTTTTTAAGTGATATCTATGTTTCCAAATACTACCAAAAAGTATTTCAGTTTTAATAATATAGATGTCAAAAAATAATTATTTGATTTTAATTAGGAAATAGTCAAACTTTAATGTTAGACAAGTGATCCATTGTTAAAATGACATGCCAAACCATTCATCCACTCACAAGGTTTAAACGAAAAAAATAATTAATAACATCTCAGAAAATAGTTTTGGCATTTACAAAATTCGTGGGTTTAATTTTTTTTTGTCGGCATCCGTGGGTTTTATTATTAGTCCGAATTCAAAAGATTCTGGAAAGTCAAAGTGAAAGACATAATTTAATTAATTATTAACTTAAAGTAAATTTCAATACCAAGAGTGTTTTGGAAATATAATTAACTATAACATGAGCTAACATAAAAAACATATGTTATATATATATATCTCTGATGTTTCATGAAACTAAACGCTAAAAAGAAAGAAAATTAAATATATAAAAAAAAAGAGAAGAGGAAAAAATATGGCGAATGAGGAAAGACGAGGCTGGCTGATGACTAACCATTACCCTGCTACAAGGACCTATTATGTTAACATAGATGAATATAAGTTGATGGTTCGTAATCTCACGAGCACTTTTCCAGTCTCATCTGGTCAAACCTTTCTGAGTGTTCCGACACAGGCTCAGGTTAGCAATCCTCATGCAATCAGGTTAAATGACGCTTCTATTACTCCACGCCAATGTTTTGAAAACCGGACCGGACACGGATTCGGTATATCTATTGGTTGATTAGTTGGATCGGTTTAACCAGTTTAACCGAGTTTTCTATTTTCAAAAAATTAATATATATATTCATATATTTACATTATATATGTCTAAAAAATAATTCTACATATAATATATTTTCTATTCTCTTTATTAACTAGAAAATTGAACAATAATCATAACTCTAATTATACATACAACAAACATCTGAATATTATGTAAAACTGAAATTGATAAAAAAACAAACGATTGATTGTTTAAATTACCGTATTTATTTATTTATACAACTAAAGTTTCATATTTTATGAATATGTCAAAATAAGAATAATATATGAAATATTAAGTTTTAATATAAGTTGAAAATACATTATTTATATGTCAATTTTTTAGAACTGGATTTTAAAGTTGATCCGGGTCATTGATTTTTTCGGTTTTTTGTTGGTTTTACCGGGTTTTCTTAAATCCGAATTTTAAATCAAACCGGACTCGACTTTTTTAGCGAGTCACGGTCGGACCGGTTCGACCGGCCGGTCCGATCCGGTTTTCAAAACCATGCTCCAGGCTCATCAGGACAAACTAATCTCTCTCTTGTGACACAGGCTCAGGTTAGCAATCCTCAGGCAATCAGGCTAAATGGCGCTTCTATTCCTCGAGGCTCATCCAGACAAACCAGTCTCCTTTTTCCGACACAAGCTCATGTTAGAAATCCTCGGTCAATGGGTCTATATGACTCTCTTCCTCTGCATAATCGGACATCAGCTTATCCATTCCCACCGGCCTCGGCGTGGCCAAGCACCTCAGCGGCTGGACCATCCAACGTTCAAGCGTCCTCATGGCGTCCTTCTTTACCGTCGCCTACAGTACCACCCTCGGTTCCGACAATATCGCCAACGTCACCGCCATCTATATCGTTGCCACCATCGGCACCGTTGGTTCCAGCGAGGCTTCCGACTCCACCACCTTCTCTGCCGACGTCGGCTCCGGTTCAGCAGTCTCCTCCTCGCGAGCAAGGAGCAGTGGACCCTTTGTTGGCTGCTCATATTGAGGCCTTTGAGAGGTATCTGACCGAAGACGGTGATATTAATTTCCCTCTGTGGTCTCCAACTGACCATGCAGCTGGAACCAGTAACGGGCAGCAGCAACAGGAGAACGTTGCACCACCGGTTGTGACGAACCTACCGTCGGGAAATCCAAACTTGCCCGATGATCAAAATGGTTTGACGGTGACAACGTCGGAACATGGCCCTGATGCTCTGTCTGAGAACGTTGCACCACAGGTTCATGCAACGTTACCGTCTGTAAGTCAACATGTGCCTGAGTTTACGAATGGTCTAGGGTCGGGGAATGTTGTTCCACCTGTTCCTGCATCTTTACCGTCCACGAATCTAGTAAATGGGCCTAATTATCAGCACCTGGTGTCAGAGGGCATTGCACCACCCGTTCCATCTCAGAACGGTTTAGGATCCAACAATGTTCCACAACAAGAGAGTTTTCAGTATGGTTCTTATTCGCAGAACATTGTGCCACCAGGTTACTTTCCACCACAGGCGACTTACCCGTCTGGGAGTCTACAAGGATGGCCTTCTTCTCAGAACATTCTGCCACCTGATTATTTTCCACCACAAGCGACTTATCCGTATGGGAACCTACAAGGATGGCCTCATTTTCAGAACATTCCACCACCGGGTAATTTTCCACCACATCCGACTTATCCGTATGGGAATCAACAAGGCTGGCCTCATTCTCAGAACATTTTGCCACCACCAGGGGTTGCACCGTACTGGCCTAATCATGGGAATGATCAGCAATGGGGAAATGCTTTACCACCATGTCCACCGGGTTTACCATATGAGAGTCAACTAGGCTGGCCTAATCTTCAGAACGGTCCACAACAAGGGATTGTTCCAGCAAATGTACCTTATGGTCAGACTGGTTATGGTAGTTCAAGTTTTTCAAATTATCCCAACACTCGAGAAGATATGGAACGTTACCTTGCACAAGTAGGTTTTGGAACAGTACCATCATGGGATTTGACCGGAACACCTATCCAAGAGTCGTTAATGGATCCACAGACATTCCATCATCTTCATCAACTCCAGCTAATTTACCACCGGATAATCCTCAAGGGTGAATGAGTTCAACCCTCATCTAAGGTTCTCTTTTCTATTTCATATGTCTTTGTTGTTATGTGTTTTCAATAATAAGACAAAAAGGAGTGAAGTTTTTGTAACTTTTGTTTCTTTTTGTTTGCATTTGTCTTTGTTTCTGTTGTTGTTGTTGTGATCTTCATTGTTCTATATATAATAGTAATCGCATTTGCTTTTTATCCTCTCTCGTGCTTCTATTTTCTCTTCTAAATACGAAATTACGAGGCAAAAGCTGAGTTTAAGATCATTGATTTCATAAGATGTTATTCAAATCAACTTTAGATTATTTTCCCTTTTTAACACAAAAATCTCAAACATCGCTTCAAAAAGGGCAAAGTAAATGGAAACATGAGAGTAATAATGTACTTCAAACATGAAAGAAAGAGAGAGAGAGAGAGCGAACCATCTCTTTGACTTGATACAATATTGTCGAAGAGGATGGTTCCAATCCCTAACACACCAAGATTCTTCAATTCTGCTCCTCTGTCGGCTTCGGACCTGCTGGAGCTTCCTTGATCTCGTCTGCAGATTCATCCTGATCCACACCAACCAAACATTTCATCATCCATTATATTATATGATTATCATTATCAAGCAACAGCTGTTATTGCGAAAAGAGAGAGAGAGAATAAACAAACCTGCATGTCGGATGTCCAGAGAGTGAGGTTGTCACGGAGAAGCTGCATGATCAAAGTGCTATCCTTGTACGACTCTTCCCCTAGTGTGTCTAACTCAGCAATGGCCGCATCAAAAGCCTGTTTATACACACACACATGGAGACAAGAACAACACTTACTTTCTGGCTATGAAAGAAAGTACAATGCATAACAGAAGCAAAGATATATAAAGATACAATGCCAATAGAGGCAAGAGATGCTCTTCAAACATAAATCTAGTCCTATCCACATTTGTTCCCACTGTCAATCATCTATCACCATGTCTATCCTTGCATGACTCTTCACCTAGTGTGTCTAATAGTTAGGATACTGTAGATTTAAATCGCTGCCATTTCTTTGACTCTTTTTTGTTCTTTATCCGGAGGGATACTCCTCATTAAACATAAACAAAACAAGTAAAGAAAGCTATAATTGTAAACCACGATTAAATTTATGGAAACATTGGTTTCCACATACTTTAGGGATCATTTTTCGCTATTTTTTCTAGGAACAGCCTAAAATTTCAACTAAAAAAAGAAATAATTTTTCATTCTCTTCATTGAAGTAACTAAACAATGGCTGCATCAAAAGCTTGGTTGTACACACACAGGAGACAAGAACAACACTTACTTCCTGGCCACCAAAGTGTTGAAACACATAATATACATAAAGATAAACTGCCGTTAAGGGAAAGATATGCTCTTCAAGATATACTAACACTGTGATTGGTGATAGACAATGGAAGTATCAAAGATTAGTTATACCGTTTTCGCGAGGTTGCAGGCACGGTCAGGAGACTCAAGGATCTCATAATAGAACACAGAGAAGTTCAACGCCAAACCAAGACGGATAGGGTGAGTTGAAGCAAGCCCCTTAGCATTGTCCTGCACAAAACAAAAAGCCATAACATTCAACACAGGCAAGTGCAGAGACACACATCTACACAATGATGAACAATCTAAACCTAATCCATAATCAGAAACTAATCTAGATCCAATCCAAAACCAAAAACCTAATCTAGGTCAATTATACACATGTTGAATCCAAACCTGAGCAGATTCGTAAGCAGCGAGGGTGTTATCAGCGGCGGCGTCTCTCTCTTTACCGATTTTAAACTCGGCCAAGTATCTATAGTAATCACCTTTCATCTTGAGGTAGAACACCTTGGATTCCTCAGAAGCAGCGGAAGGTATGAGCGTAGAGTCCAGCAGCTTCAGGATTCCGTCGCAGATCCCCGAGAGCTCCGACTCGATCTTAGCCTTGTAGTCGCGGATCGTGTTGACGCGTTCGGCGTTTCCGCGGCTCTCTTCTTTCTGCTCGATCGAAGAGATGATCCGCCACGAGGCACGGCGAGCGCCGATTACGTTCTTGTAAGCGACGGAGAGGAGGTTACGCTCCTCGACTGTGAGCTCGTTACCGTCTGTTGCGGCGGAGAGTTTCTCCATGGATTCAACCATCTCTTCGTACCTCTCAGCCTGCTCTGCTAGCTTAGCCATGTAGACATGATCCTCGCGCGACGGAACGGCCATTGTAACTGCTTCGAACGGTGGATCTAGAGGCGGACGACGGGAGTTTATCTCAGATCGGAGAACAGTTTTGTGTAGGTTAAAACGAGAAGAAAAAGATGGAATCTGGACCGTTGGATCAAACGCGTGATGGTTGACACGTGCATTTTATTTTTCAATATTTTCAAAATGCTTGAGTAATTAGAACGCATTAAACACGGAAGGGTCTAGGAAAGTAGTGGAGGACGGCCTATTAGATTCAGACCAGAATATTTCGTTCTTACAAAGACTTCGTCGATGCAGACACACATGTCTATGGTTCGTCTGACATCTTTTTGGAAGCCATTTCTTATTTTACAGATATTTTTACAAGCACTCTACCGGCAGACATAAACTCAGTTTTAAGTAACATAGGAACGGGTATTAGCCATGAAATGAATATGGACTTAACCCGAGATGTAACATTGGAGGAGGTAAGACGGAGTGTCTTTTCTATAGGCGCATCAAAAGCACCCGGTCCAGATGGCTTAACTGCGGCGTTCTATCAACAGTTTTAGAAGTCTTTTGGTCATTTGTTGACAGCTGAGGTACAATGATACGGGAGAGTTTCCATCTGAGTTTAATCATACTAATCTATGTTTTCTTCCAAAAATCTTGCCACCAGTAACCATGAAAGATTTTAGGCCTATTGCTCTATGCAATGTGATATATAAAATAATTTCAAAGATTTTAGTCTCTTTGTTAAAATCTATTCTCGCAAAAGTGGTATCCAAGAATCAAGTAGCGTTTATAACAGAGCGTCAAATCCATGATATTATCTTATTAGCTTATGAGGTTTTTCATTCCCTTAAAGTACGGAAACGGTGTGCTTCTTCTTTCATGACAGTTAAAACGGATATTAGTAAGGCGTATGATCGCATCGAATGGTCTTTTCTAGAGGAAGTTATGAGATGAAAGGGATTTTGTGAAAAAAAATGGATAACATTAATTATGAAGTGTGTGACATAGGTTACATTCTCGGTCCTAGTTAATGGTAGCCCTTACGGTATGATTACTTCCAGTAGAGGACTTTGACAAGGTGATCCGTTATCACCCTCTCTCATTATACTTACGGCCGATGTTCTTAGTTCTTTACTATCAAAAGCCGAACAGACACATACTATTGTTCCTATGCAGTTTAGTGTTGGAGGTCCGTCGGTGTCTCATTTACTTTTTGCTGATGATTCTTTTTTTTTTTTTTAAAAGTGGATTATCGAAATAATGAAAATCTTCTCCAGATTTTTGATCAATACGAGAAAGTCTCTGGTCAATTGGTGAACAAGGACAAATCGACTATTACCTTTGGAGAACATGTTTTTTAACATACAAGTGTCGGTAAAAAAATATTTCGGATCTCAAAGGTTGGTGTTGGTGGTAAATATTGGGGATGCCCGAACAATTTGGTCGACGGAAGAAGGAAATGTTTTCTATTATTAAAGAAAATGTCCTTAACAAGATTAGTGGATGGCAAAATCGTTTTCTTACTACTGCTGGCAAAAAAGTTCTTATTAAGTTAGTTGTAAATGCTATGTCTGTCTTCTCGATGAGTTGTTTTAAATTACCAGTGGAAGTTTGTTCGGAAATAGATAAGATGATTTCAAAGTTCTGGTGGGGTTCTACGATCGACAAAATAAAGATGTCTTGGTTGGATTGGGATCGTCTATCTGTTGCGAAACAATATGGAGATTTGGGTTTTTTTTTTAAATACGTCTTTTTAACCAAGATCTCTTAGCTAATCAAGTTTGGAAACTGAATTTGCGACGTGAAAGTCTTCTCTTTCGTGTTCTACAACACAAATATTTTAAAAGGAAAACTATTTGGGAAGCTGGACCTGGTACACAACCCTCTTATGGTTGGAAGTCTTTACTACATGGTAGGGAACTTCTTAGGAAAGGTATACAATGTACAATTGGTGATGGAAAGAGTACTCGTATCTCAGATCCATGGCTCCCTACCTCACCGCCTCGTTCTCCAAAGATTATGTCGTATACAAATCCAACATTGTTAGTCCATTCGCTTATTGATCCAAGAACGGGACAATGGGATTTACATATTTTACGGGACTTTATTGACGAAGAGGATGTTGAGATTATCAAAAAATATTTCTATCTCCAGGCATGCTGCAGATGGGTTGGCAATTTACTAAAGATGGTAATTATTCTGTAAAATCTGGCTACCACTTTGCTAAAACAGGATTGGGAGGATGCCCTAATCTGCTGCCTTTACCAACTCAACATTTTCTTTCTAAGATGATTTGGGGATCAAATATTGCACCCAAAATTAAGCATTTTCTCTGGAGAGTTGCATCTAGGATGATACCATATAAAAGCAATCTTCGATTTAGGCACATACAAACCGATCCATATTGTGCCCGATGTTGTTTATCTGAAGAGTCTACTATGCATATCCTATTTACATGTCCATATGCCCAAGATGTTTGGCGTCGAGCTGGTTTTCCACCACATTTATATGAAGATTCTGGGACTTTGAAAGATAAATTAAAGTTGATTTTCATTATTACTTCTGATACTTCCCCGATGAAAGATATTCGACTTCTACCATATTGGATTATTTGGAGTATTTGGAAAAGCCAAAATTCTTTATTATTCGGTTGTGATAATATTTTGGAACTAGAGACTCTGGTTTGGGGTGGGTGATACGCGACAGTAACGGTATAGTTTTGGAAGCGGGTATGGGTAAATTTGAAGGTCGTCCAACAGTGGAAAAATCAAAATTCTCTGCGTTGATTTGGACCATGCAAGCTTCCTGGTATTTAGAGTATCACAATTTTATTTTAGAAGGGGATAATGCTATCATTAATCAGAGTATTTTCAAAACGACATTGCAACCACGATTTCATTTCTTTTTATCTACAATACATTTATGGCGTGCAAAGTTTGTCGGTTGTAGATTTTACATACCAAGAGGGCTAATAATAGGGTTGTTGATATCTTAGCTAGAAAATCATTTATGTTAACTTCACAATGGAGATTGTTCCATGACTGTCCTCCTTTTTTGGAGTTGTCTGTAAACAATAATATTGATTATTAATGCAATTTAGCCAGAAAAAAAACACACAAAACTCTCCAAAATTAGGATCATACCCCTAACACTTTTTCATCCATTGTCACCCTTAAACTTGAGAATTTTACTCAAATCTGAAAATCCGAACAAGAGTCAACCCAAAAAAAACAGTTCAGGGCGAGTTTAGGTAAGGCTATTTTAGTCTAATGTGTCTTGTTGTGGAAGACCCACGAGCCCTGGACCGGACCTGAACCGCGACATGGAATCGATCGGATATTGTTGGACCCGACTTTTTACTAACCCCAGCTTAATCTAATACCTTTCCCCTTACCTGATGCAGTAATTATTTCTCTTCCATTTGTTTTGTTTGCAGTCTCTGAAACTCATTGAAACGAAGAATCAAGAGATTGTCGATTTACAAACTTCAAAGCCGAAACTAAACAATCGCAGTATAATAGAGTTTTTAGGGTTCAAAGTCTAACATCTCCTTCATCAGAATCGTTGGTTGATACTTGATACTGTCGTTTCATTGGTTGATAATATTGTGTTTATTGTTTCATTTGGTCAATATAAGTTGTTGTGGTGTTTGTTGTTTCTATTCAGTTTAGTCTTGTCAATATCAATTAGTATTTTTTTGTCTCTTAACTTGTCTAGTTTTTGTTTCCTTAGTTCATCTTTGTGTTACATTCTCATTTTTGATAGTTACATTCTTATTTTTGTTGTTTAAAATTTCAGATGTTGATTGGAAATAGAAGATAAAGCTTGAATGTTTATGCTCGTAAACACCAAGACCGATTATGTTGCCGCATTGATGGAGTTAGCATTTTGTTGTTGGTTATGGTTGTTTTTTTTTTATGTTTTTGAATTGTCACTTGATCAGTTTTATGTCTATTATCGTGGCAATGGTACCAATCACTTAATAAAGTTAAAATTACTATTACTGTATCTGTAATTTCCCACATTCATCCGCAATTACTGCGATTAAACCAGGTAAACCTTTAAAAATGTGGTAAACATAATTGTATAAGATCACTAATCACTTTTCTATTATATTTTGACTGACCTAACCTTACATAAATGTTGGACCATGATTAGTCATCAATCCTTCACCGCCGCAAGCTCAATGATCAAACGAACCTCAAACTACTTGGTGCAATGCATCTAGCAGCTTAGATCAAATTCACATTTCGATCAAAAAGGTAACCAATCCTTTGAAGAACAACCGACCTAGAAGATATACTACAGCCCTATCAAACAGCAAACGATTTTGCAAACTCTCTAAAAAAATGTCTTTGTAATTGTATAACTATACGTCTAAATTACACATATATCAAAAATCCAATGTTCCATTTTTGCGATTTTAAATTACACATGTATCAAAAATCCATATGTTCCATTTTTTTTTTGTTTTAATTGATTTGGATCAGACCCAAGTTTTTGTTCAATTTACACAACATTAATCCAAACGTCCATGATTTCATTAAACGCAAAACGTAAATAATACTCATCAACAATATTAAAACAAAACCTTAAGAGTTCTACTATTGACCCAAGATTTGAATCAAACTTAAACAAGATCGTATTGAGTTCACACACCCACACCATTTAAATAGGTAGCATATTACACCACATGTTTGTTAAGATTAGACAGAAAAAGCCTCTTGAGACTTGATGCGTCTCTTTCTAAGTCGTTCAGCGATGATGAAAGAGAGCTCAAGAGATTGCGAGGCATTAAGGCGAGGGTCACAGTGCGTGTGGTAACGTGATCCCAAGTCATCAAACGTGACTGTACGTGAACCGCCGATGCACTCCGTCACGTTCTGGCCAGTCATCTCTAGATGAACTCCTCCTGGGTGGCTCCCTTCTTGCTCATGCACGTCGAAAAATGCTCTCACTTCGGCCTGAATATTTTCAAAAGGAAAAAATGTATGATTTACAAAAACACATATTAAATAATCTATTAATTTTAAATTATAAATATATTATGTTTTATGATTAATTATTTCCCACAGCCTTTAGCCATAGAAATTCAAAACAAAATTAATTTTCCTAAGATTACAGTTATTACCTAATAAAAATAAATTAAAATGTAAAAAATTATATATTTTAAACAAATGTTTTCTAGAACGTAGATATTTTCAAAACTATTATTATTTAATAAAAGTACATTAAATGTAAAAATGTGTATTTTGAAACAAATGTTTTCTAAAACATAGATATTTTAAAAACGGAAGGGGTATTATTTTGTCAAAACACAAGAAAAATAATATACAAAGAAAACTTTGAAGCCTACCACCTAACTTTTAAAAAGCAGTTGTGTCAACTTTGGCCCAACCAAAGTTTGATTATTATTTTTGTCAGCTTTCACTATCTTACCTACTACAACAAACATATACTAATGTATTTACTATTAGGGAGTTTTATGTAAAACGTACCAAGATGGAGTCAAATGGACGAGTCTTGAGACCACAAGGAGCCTTAATGGTGTTCCCATGCATTGGATCACTAACCCAAGTCACAATCTGTCCAGCACGTCGCACAGCTCTGATCAAATGAGGAAGCTTCACTCTCATATTCTCTGCTCCCATTCTTGTGATAATAGTGATCCTTCCAGGCTTGTTGTCAGCATTCAAGATCTCAATCAGCTTCACTAGCTCCTTTGGATCCATCTTATCACTCACCTATACACACACACACACACAAAGATCTCTACCAATGCAAAATTAAACCTGATTTGTATCATGACACATGAGAGAAGAGTTGAAAAACAAACAAACCTTGATTCCAAGAGGGTTAGCAACACCTCTTAAGAACTCAACATGGGCTCCATCAAGCTGTCTGGTTCGCTCACCGACCCAGATCATATGAGCAGAACAGTCATAGTAGAGACCAGAGGTGGAGTCTAGCCTTGTTAGTGACTGCTCATAAGGCAAGAGCAAACACTCATGAGAAGTCCAAAAATCAGTTGTTTGCATTATGGGATGATCTAACGTGAGTCCAGCAGCTTGCATGAATCCAAGGGCTTCATCAACACGGTGAGCTAGTTCACGGTACCTACCAAACCAGTAAAACAATTTTAACACACATACCCAGACAAAAGGAAACATTCTAAAATTACTGGAAAGGGAAAAAACCTAAACTTTCTTAGCATCCACTCTACAAACTAGACCTAACCAGTTAATACCAAATAAGGAATATTGCATCAAAACAGGCCGACACAAGCACAAGAAAGGATGTACTTTGGTTTACCTGTCTCCTTGCTCACTTTTTTCAGTGAAATCAAGATTCCATTGGGTAACTCTCTGCATAGCAGCATAACCACCAGTAGCAAAAGCTCTCAAAAGATTCAAAGTAGCTGCAGATTGACAATAAGCTCTAATCATCCTCTGAGGATCAGGAACCCTAGACTTGGAATCAAACGCATCTCCATTGATGTTATCTCCTCTATAACTCGGCAACTTCACTCCGTTCCTCTCCTCAAACGAATCAGACCTCGGCTTAGCAAACTGACCGGCCATTCTACCAACCTTACCAAAACACAAAACCCATCTCAATAAATCCATAAAGGTTCAACCTTTACTTAATGGGTTGGTTACTTACCTTAACGACAGGGACTTGACCACCGAACATCAACACAGCACCCATCTGGAGAAGGATCCTGAAGGTGTCACGTATGTTGTTAGCGTTGAACTCTTTGAAACTCTCTGCACAGTCTCCTCCTTGTAAGAGAAACGCTTCACCCATCGCCGCTTGACCTAACCGCTCCTCGAGAAGCCTAGCTTCTCCGGCGAAGACGATCGGAGGGAAAGCTTCGATGGTGTCGAGGACAGCTTCAAGCTCGGCTAAGTCAGGGTACTCCGGTTGTTGCAAAGCCTTCTTCGTCTTCCAGCTCTCCGGTGACCATTTCGATTTACCCACATTAACTCCCACGGTCTTTGTCGATGAAGAAGCTGGTGGTTTTGGATCGGTTTGAACGGCGGAGACACGGAGGGACGTGGTGGTGGTTCTTGGTGCGGCGGTGAAGAAGGTTGTGTGACGGTGGTTGTATATCGATGATAGATTCAAGGTTCCATTCATGAGCGCCATTGAGATTTCGACAAATGTGTGTGAGAAACCTGAGAAGTGTTTGGTGGAGAGTTTAAGAGTTTTTATAACGAAAGTGTTGTTGTGTTTGGTGAAGAAGAAAGAAAGCCTCTTGTGTTTTTGCAGTAGGTAAAATCACTCATAAGGGTACTTTAGTAAATCTAGGTATCGGGATTGTTGGTAAGTGTGAATTCGTCAATACGTTTACATACAATAACCGGTACTATAAACCCGGGGACGTATTTCGGTTAAGGCTCCTTTGAAAATTGAAAATTGAAAATTGAAAATTGAAAATTGAAAATTGAAAATTGAAAATTGAAAATTGAAAATTGAAAATTGAAAATTGAAAATTGAAAATTGAAAATTGAAAATTGAAAATTGAAAAGGACTCGTTGCATGTTCTAATCGGTGTTTTTAAAAAACCGGACGAGTGGTGGAAGGTTCAATCGTGAACCGGAAACATAGACAGATTAGTTTGATGGTAAAATCTAACAGCAGTCAAACCGGCTAAAAACCAGAATTCGACAAACTATTGAACTAGTTTTGAATCAGGTTCGATTATTAAACGTAAATTTTGTGTTTCAGTTTTTTGGTTTGATTGCTAGTCCAGTTTTAAAAACATTGGTTCCAATGCTAATATTCGGTGAGAAAAATTATTATAAAACCATGTTCCTTTGTGTGTCGCTGTGACATTCAACTGGTTACAGGTCACAGTTTGTTCAAATATCACTAAATTGTTTTTTCTAAAACTATAATTTAAAATTTATACAATCTATGACTAGTTATGACATGCAAACTGGTCATGCAATTAGTTTGTGTTGACATCGAAAAATCATTTTATTAATCAAACAAAATGTGGTATTTAAATGCAAATGAGAATAAAACAACCAATATAAAAGTAGAGGTAGGCGTTCGGATATCCGTTCAGGTTCGGATCGGTATTTTGAGTTTTAAGGTATTAGGATATAGAACCCGTTCATGTATTTTTATACTTTGGTTTTGGGTATTTGTAGTTCGGGTTTGGATAATTCGGATCGGTTCAGTTATTTAAAGTTACTTAAAACCAAGAAAAATAGCTCATATGTGAAAACAAAAAAAAAATCTGAATCAAATAATAATATGCACCTTGTAAAAAAATAATAATATAGTATTAAGCAAAAACGTTGTTAAGCAAAAAGTGGAGCATCAAGTACGTAAATATGAAGAGTAATATTTCACCAAAGCAAGTTAAGCAACCTTAGAAAATAGTGTAATTTCCAACAAAATCTAAAGGTGTAGAGAAATTAAAGACAAAACCATAAAAATTCTCGACGAAGACGAGGTTAGGTTTAATGTAAACTACAAATAGGAAATGGAATGGTCTAAACTGTTAGAGATTTAGGGAAAATATATATTTGGATATTCATTTGGGTATCGGGTATTACCCGTTAGGTTCGAATATTTAATCTCTTCTAACTTAATACTCGCTCAGATATTTTTGTTGATCAGATCGAGTTCGAGTTCAGGTGTTTGGATCATGTTCGGTTTTGGATATTGGGTAAAATACTCACGCCTAATAAAAAGTTTCATATGAAGGGATCTTGTACTTCTAGTTAGAAAATCAACAAGTGCATTTTGGATTTGAGGTATGTAGAAAATCTTGAAATATTAAAATCTTCTTTATAATGACAGAATTTCCTTCAGCTCTGTTAAAAAGTTTGGCCACACCTGAGGTTTCCTAATTATGGCAATCAAATCTTTGCATTATATTCCAAATTCTTGCCATATAAAATGATGTAGCATATTTTCATTGTCCAATCAAGTGTTTCTCGTTTTGAATGCAAAGAGGACTCTCTTCTTCTTTGGTTTCTTGTACTCATAATTTGAATTTATCTAGATGTGTCTTTTCAAATCTATCCACAACCACTAAACTACGTAAACGTTCAAGAGCCATCCACCAAACATACGTTATGTAAGTATACGATTTATGACATAATATTTGGTGGTTGTACTGTTATAGTAGATGTTTCATTTGCCGAAAACCAAATTATATCGTTGCAATTAGTTAAAAACACTATAACAAAAATTTATATTGTTTATCAAACATACAAGGTCCTAAACAAAATCAGCAAGTTGTAAGATTTATTTTTCTGTTTTATAAAAGATTGGATCATATTTTTCAAAATATATAAAATTAGGTGGATGTCCATGAATTAGTAAACTAAATTTTGTATAAATATATAATATGTAAATAATGGCATAAATTTTGAATAATAATTAAAAAAATTTTAAATATAATTTTTAACTCTAAATGGTTTTAAAATAAAGTTTTGGTACTATATTTTAGAAGTGTGAGATTTAGTGATAATTCAATAATATTAATGTAAAATGTTTATTTTAGATGATTTTATCAAATGGTTAACAAAGTGATGATGTATATGTAATCAAAAGTTACTTAAGCAACTTTTTAATTTATAGGAGAATTTCTATTTTTTTATGATTTTTATTCTCTTAAAAATTATTTTAAAAATCTGAAAAATGATTTTGTAACCTTGATAAATTATTCTATAAATGATTTTTTTAAAAATTTCTATAAATAATTTATAAAGCATATATAGACTTTATAAATTATTAATAGTTATTATATACTTGTACGCAAATATCCAATATAATCCTTTATATAAAATATAAAATTATTATATTAATTTTATGTAAAAGCTATATCGTATATTGAACATACAAGATCGTAAAAAAAAGCACTAAGTTGCAAGATTTATTTTCCATTTTATAAAATACTATCTCATATTTAAAAATAAATAAAATTATGTGTATAAGAAAGAAATAAAATTGTAAATACACATGTTGAGTTAAAAATTAAAAAAAAGAAGTTAGTTTGGGATTTTGCAGTTAAGTCGTAAAGTGACAGATTTAGAATACTTACATATTTTAGGTTCCATCCATTTGTTAGATGAAAGTAAGTTACATTATTTCTGTATATCTACATGGATTTAAATTTTTATTCATGGTTTATTTAATTATTTGGATATAGAGTCTATTTATGAGATACATCATCCCTAAAGATTTGTTTGGAATTTTCTAAGTTTAGAATATCTCCAGATTAATTAAAAAACTGAAACAACAACTAAATAATATATATATATATATATATATAGATTGATAAAATAAAATAAAAATTGATTTCTTTTGTCAACCATAAAAATGAATAAAGATCAAATGAGACTAAGTAAAGCTAATCTCTCGCCTCACCTAACCAGCCGTCGTGAAGATAGGAGTCCCACCATTCAACTTCGCCTACTCCCACTTTTGACATAGTTTTATTTATTGCTATTTGTTATTTTTTATCGATGCAAGTTTTCTGGATTTAGACATGTTATTGTTTACCAAACCCTTTTTTTTTATATATATATATAGTAATATTTCATAATAAATTGAAAATGTAACAATACTAAAAGTTTAATAAGATCAATAATTAAAAAAAGTCAACCAATCAAAAGATTTTAATCTGCCACATCAGGTTTTTGCGTCTAAAAGAATAAGAATCATGTGTATGGACCCAAGTTATATTCAATCCAAATGACATATATGTACACCCGTAAAATGTTGATCGACTAATCTTTGTACATCGTCTTCTGAGTTTCACCTTTCTCTAACCTTCATTATCGATTAATCGTTTCCTTTAATCTTCTTTTAATGATTTTCTTTCACCTTCCACTTTATCTCATTCTGTACTTTAATCTTCTCTTAATGATTTTCTTTCACCTCTCACTCACTCTCATTCTTTATATATTGTTTTTTCTTTCTTCGCTAGAAACCAAATTCCGTAAACCTCCTCTAATTAAGCTCAAGCTATGGCGATGAAACCAAACGGAAAGTCACATGTCTCCTCCCCTAATTCCCACAAAGTTATGTTTTTCAAAGATATATCACTAAGTCCCCACAAAACCGAGTTACGCTATCGTTTGATCCATTTTTGTGAGGCTCCAAACAAAGACTCTTATTGGTTTGAAAATACTCCTCATCGACGAACAAATTCTTCAATTCTCCAAAATTTTAGTTCCCTCAATTTATTTTAAAAATTGTGTTAATCTTCGTATCGTCGACATGAAACTGTTATTCAATTATTTATTCCATCAGGACGTGTTCAAACATATTTGTCTCACATAAGACAAGGAGCAGTTTTCAAACTCATCATTTTTTGCGGATACAAAAGCAAAGCAGTATATCAGTTTGATGATCATGGCGTAACCGTTTCTTTCTCATGGAACTCTGCCATGTCGTCTCTTAAAAACAGCCTCATCCCTTTCGACAAAGACCGGTTCCGGTTCCATTTAAAAACGTAAGGTGTTTATGTGAAAGGGATGAAGTTTTTGAATGATTCTTTCATTTCCTTTTAACTTGATTGGATACAATAGTTTCTCAGGTTTATTTATACAGACTCTGAGACATATGAAAAACCCTAGACTCAAAGCCATATGGTATCATCCTGCGACACTGACAATATCTAAGGCAAATAAAGGATTAAATAGCTCAACTGTAAATCTCTTTTTCGTACCTTTCAACACTCTGCTTTTATCCTTAATTCTGTGTGACTTATTAACTGTTGCACAAGTCATTGATCTCTTGTTCTTATCTGTAACCGTAGCCAGACTCTCTTTCACACCGTCATTGAGTTCTCTTTTCCGATTGACTGAGTTGCAGGAAGTGAAGACAAAACCGATATGTTGTCGCTTGTGTCTTTGGGCTTTGCTTGGGTGTGTCTCAATTGGACTTTATTCTGTAGCCCATAATGCTGATTCCACCACTTTGGATATGGGCTTTAATACCATTCACACAAAGATTTCGAAGCTAACTGTGATCTCAAAGGCGGCCTACGGTAAGTTCTCTAATATTTCATATCATCTCTGAGTTATACTGTTTTATGATTGGATGTAGTCTTTAGCTTTCGTTCATGCATTCAAAGTAAAGTGATTAGTTCAAAACAAAGATCTCGAATTTTTCTAAAATAAAGTAATTAGTTTAACCTTTTAACGTTTTGGTTTTCTTTATACTATTTTCAATCATCTTCTGAAGTAATTCTAGAAAGAGACAATTTTTGATGATGAATGAATATCGGATTTATGTAGTTAGTAGAACAACTTATTAAGTGAAGCTCTTTATAATTCCAGTTGGTGATAAATTATTATACTTTTTTAGTTTTGTCCATCTAACGTATACTCTTCCTAAAAATGTAATAGATGTAGTTGGCCACATGAAGCTGGTCAATGGACATACCCTTATTGATCGTCTCATCCTTGACGAAGTGGAGATAGCACCCACGCGCCATGTTTTGGCTCATGTGCAATCACATAAATATGTGTTTTCTTATTTTTAGTGACCACCTCTCAGTACATCTCTTAACTCGTCAGTATTAATCTTTTGCAGCGGACCTGTGATGAAATTCTACCTTTGGGATCAGGCTGCAACAGACTTATGCAATAATGCATAAAAATTGTTTTCAGTCCCCCGATTGGTGATATAGTGCAATTTATTATGTGTCGTTATCAATTAGTTCCATATAATATTACATTAATAACACACAATTGAGTCTTAATTACAATAAAACATACAATCTACTTGAGTCATACTTTTGTGTAGGTTTACAGTGTTGCTCTCAACCATTTGTTAAGCTTAGTTTGTTTAGTTTCTTCCCTTGTTGAAATTGTTGCCTAAGACCAAGCACAAATATAGTTTTCGTTTTCACTCACGACGTGGACGCCTCCATCGTGCTGTCTCAGGCCCGACCTACGTCTCTCCTCCACCACCCTTGTCTGTTTGGCTAGTGCTCCTCGACATCTCTGCTGTGACGCACATTCTCCGTCGTTGATCTGCCTCAAGTGCGACCAATAACTTGCTTCCACCACCTTTTAATTCAAGACTTTTCACCTCGCCTCAAGTGGTTCCTTTGACTCCATTTCTGACATATGAAACTCTTTGGCTTTGCTCGGTTTTCGGTTCTTCGATCCGATTTACTTTGCTTCGAATATGATTATTGTCGCCGAGAGAGGAGCCCGTATCTCGCCATCACAATCTCTGTCAACCTCTTCCAATTTTCGTCCTTTCGTTTACACAATTATAATGCGTTTGGCTTAGGATTAAATTTGTGTAGATGTGTGATTGTAAATACAAGTGTGGATGTACGTCTGCGGATGGTTAAGTGTGGGTCAACACTGATGTGTGTCGTGGTTTGATGTGTGAGTGGTGTGTGGTTGCTCGTGGATGGGTTACTCTAGAATGGTGATTAATAGATAGGATTCGTTGTCCATAGGACTTCACTTCTTAAACTGTTTTGGTTTATTAACTACATGTTTCTGATTTTCTCAGGTTACAATTCAATCTCAAACTCATTGTGGATTCTTGTTAGTTGATGTTCTTGGTAGTCAAAACTTAACATGAAATACATATAACTGGATGCTTTATAGTGGATGTGTAGCAAATAAATGCATCCACCACTATCCATTCATCCAAAACTCATCCACATTTTATTCATGCTTCTATATATTTTTATATACATGTTGAAATATTAAAAATATATATCAATATGGATATTAAAATATATAAAATAAAAAATTATAGTTTATAGTATTAAAAATAATTTATATATCTTATAATTATAAGAAAAACCATAGAAAAGAATGGCAAAACCATTAGAGAATGTTAAATCTTGAAACCATTTTATATAATCTTACATTCTCCTTCCTTTTCGTTAGCAATCAGAGGCATAATAGACCAAGCAAGTATCCCAAACACAAAGAAACTCCACCTTAACTCCAAATTGTGTTTTATTATTATTGTCAAACACAAAAGTAGGTTTTAATGTAATGGACTCTATTTAGAGCATCTCCAAAAGACACTCTATAACTTTAAATATGAGTTTTTTTGCTCTCCAAAAAGGAACATCAAAACTTCAAATTTGAAGTTTTGAGTAGTAAAACTTCAAAGGAAAAAAATTTGTTAGCTACACGAAGTTTACCTTAATATGGCGGAAACCATCCAATGTTTCAAAATATGTTAATAACTACACGATGTTTATGTTAATACATGCCACATATACGAAGTAAATGATTATATGGTGGGAACATCAAAATCGGGTTTAATTAATTTTAGAAAAAGTTAATGGGGTCAAACTGTAATTAATCAGAAAATTAATTTTACAAGCAAAAAACTAAGTTTTAGAAAAACTAGTTGTGTACATTAAATTTTGATTGGGTAAAAAATATAAAAAATAGTTGACAATAAAAATAATATATTTATAATTAAAATTTAATATATTTTAATATGTATGGAAACTTTAAAAATATGAAGACAATAACTTTGATATAGTCTATCATATTAATTTCCAATATAAACATTTTAAGGAATTCATATTTTGGATTTTTAAATTGGAAATGAATTTTGGTTGACGGATTGTGAATATATTAACAATGTGAAATATTTTAAAAGTCAAAGAAAAGAAATGCTACGTAAATTGTAATATCGTAATATATCAAGATTATGTTGACATAATGTTTACAAAATGAAATGTTGATGTTGGCAAAAAAAAAAACAGACTTACATACATATATACAGATAACAAATATTTTTTATGTAAACATCATGTTATTTTAGTATCTATAGGTAAGATTATAAATTTGGTACTCTTAAACAGTGTGTCAAATTATGGTAACATATTAAAAGAAATCTATAATGCTTATGCATGTTATATCATTATAATTATTGATAGGAGTAATATATTTGTAAATGATATTTTAGAGTTTTATGATTTTAATTGCAAGTGTTATGTGACATAGCATTTCTTTTCTTTGACTTCTAAAATAATTCATCTTGTTAATATATTTACAATCCGTCAACCAAAATTTATTTCCAATTTAAAGCTCAAAAATATGAATTCCTTAAAAATTATATATTGGAAATTAATATGATCGACTATATCAAAGTTATTGTCTTCATATTTTTAAAGTTTTCATAAAGATTAAAATATATTAAATTTTAATCATAAATATCTTATTTTATTGTCAACTATTTTCTATAATTTTTATACAATCAAAATTTAATGTACACAATTAATTTTTCTAAAACTTATTTTTTTTGTTTTAAATTTGATTTTCTGATTAATTACAGTTTGACCCCATAAACTTTTCCTAAAATCAGTTAAATTTGCTTTTGATTTTCTCACCATATAATCATTGACTTCATATGTGTGGCATGTATTAACATAAACATTGTGTAGTTGTTAACATATTCTGAAACATTAGATGATTTTCACCATATTAGGGTAAATTTCATGTAGCTGACAAACTTTTTTCCAACTTCAATTATAGAATATCACTACTCAAAACTTCAAATTTGAAGTTTCATATTTTTATTTGCATTTTGGTCCTTGCAATTACACATTATATTTATGATTCTTAAATATTTTCTCATTTCTCATTTTAATCTTTAAATTTTTTTATGACTCATAAATCTTGAAATTTATTTCTATAAATTTAAGTTTTACACATAAAATTAAATATATTTTTTTAAAAAAATCTTTATATTATTTTTAAGGTAAAATTAGACAACAAGAATATTACAAAACAAACTTAATAAAAAAACCTTTTAAAAAGGTACAAGAAGACATAATTATTATAGAAATTTAAATATTACAACAACATTAATAATATGGTAAATTTGCGCCGGAAGCTCCAAAACTTTCAGAATATTATCCAAACAAATTTTGTGTAACCGAAGATAGTTGTTGTTGTTGTTCTTGGCATTTTTTTCGTATGATTCTTTCTTGTTCAGAACGATGTACACACGAGTATTAATATTATTGTAATATTTTTATATATATGTTAGTTATTTATGAAAGTTTTATGAATTTATATTAGTATGAGGACCATAGTATAAAATACAAATAATTTTGAAGTTAGTTTTTTTTTTTGATAAAACTTGGTGCCTTTTGAAGTTAGTTTTGAAGTTTTATTTTTGGAGAGGAACACTTTAAAACTTTAAATGTAGAGTTTCTGAAATTTTAAAATAGAGAGTCTTTTTAGAGATGCTCTTAGAACATGATTATTCGGGGTTCTTAGGAGAGTTTCTTGCACTGTTCGCGTCAGTGGGGTCAATGAATAGTGCAATAACTGCTTCTAAAAACTACTAAATAAGAACCGGTTTTAGAGAGTTTCTTACACTGTTTGCAGGCCCCACTGACACGTGGCGGCGCGCGATTGGTTCGTTTTTTAATTTTCTTTTTCTTTTTTTTTTAAACAGCAAAAAAAAAAAAAAAAAAAATTAAGAACCCCCATTAGGGGTTCTAGGGATAATGATGGCCTTAGACAGGAAACTGAAAACTTTCCATTTATGAAAAAACATATGCTTATGTCTCCTCATAACTCATAAGATCAAGGACCACATAAAAATGAATGGACATCGTCCTTGAAATTTATTGTAGGTGTAGAAAAATGTGGTACGCATACTTGAAGATGGAATGAAATGAAGACCATATTAGATCAAAAGGTGGAAAGAGGATGTGCTTGTAATTAAGTGAGATCGACCACACGGAGTCTTGTTCTTCAATATGTTTGGTCGAAAGGAGAGAGAGACAAAATGTTAGATGTGTTGACTGTAGGGTTATGCGATCAACGGTGGAGGATCATAATTTTTTTTTACCATAATAATATTTCTTTTACGAACGTAAAAATGCTAAATCTGATTTAAATTAGTACTTCATCCCTTAAGAAAAGATCTATTCTAGAAAAAAATTCTGTTTCAAAAAATTACACTTTAAATGTATTAGTTAATGATAAAATGTAAACTCCAACTTATTTATTAAAATTTTATTGGTTAAAAGTTATGAGAAATAGTTACCTATGGAAAACAAGACATAACTAAAATTTTATATGTTTTTTTTAAAATATACATTTTGGGGAACAAAGGGAGTATAAAACAATATCATGTGGTTTTGGTGTAATGGAGTATTACATTTTGATCCATGGTTAAAAAGCACATGTTATTATATGTAATTAAACAATATTATATTCAAAAACAGTTTATGTATTTAGTTATTTATTTGGAAGATTTGTATTTATATTGTTTCCAACTTTTTTTGTTCTTTTTGTTTGATAGATAATTTTGGATTTTAAGCATTTAGTGACTATATAACTCATACAAAAATTTATTCTTGGACGAGAAATTTTGTTTATAAAATCGCATGATTTTGGTCATTTACATAAGAAATTATAGATTTTATTTTCTGACAAAAATCAGAGTCTTTTAACCCGTGATATATTCACGTAATAGTACCCATGTTCGAGGTCAGCCATGTCTTACACTTGACTAATTACATTTACAATCACAAACTTTTAGGTTATTTTAAGATGACAAAAAATCTATATGTTTGTACATGTATTTTTTAGATTAAGAGGAGCCTAGCATCTACAGATACACGTGTTTCTGTACACAGAATATTTTTTCAGAATAATCAGACATTTGAAATCCAATATAGTTGGGTAAGAACATAGCCCAAGAGTTAAGGAAACATACAATAACCTTATTGTTGCTATGCTACAGCCAGTGTTGTTTCTCAAAATCCTTCAGAGATAGATATCTTCACAACATGTCCATATCAAGAAGAAGAACATTAATAAGCAACCAAAACTGAGACTAATAATATCTAAATAATAACAAAGGACACATCATGGGGAAAGAGTAGTATCAAAAAAGAAGAAGATATATCTAACTTGGGAAGTCCACCAAACCCTAATGCTACGTCAATAACAAAAGATATGGTAGAGTAAACCCAGTGCCGGCTCAAACATCCTATAGGCTCTGGGGAAAAATTCAAAAACAGGCCCTCTAGTAATACAACAATGCAATCTATAACATTGGTACTATAATCCAGTTTTTTATACCAGGATTTAAATGACAAGTAAAAAGGCATGGTTTTGAAAACCGGATCGGACCGGCCGGTCGAACTGGTCCAACCGTGTCTCGCTGAAGAAACCGAGTCCGGTTCGGTTTAAAACCCGCATTTGAGAAAGACCGGTAAAACCGGCATAAAATCGGTAAAACTAGTGACCCGGGTCAACTTTAAAACTCAGTTCTACAAAAATTAAAATATAATTAATTTGTATTCAATTGTTATTAAAATTAAATATACTATAATCAATATTTAACTATTACTATTGATTGATTTTCTATTTAATTTTATTTTCGTAAGAAATAAGGAAAACAAATGATTACATATATTATTTTCATTTTGACATATTCATAAAATATGAAATTTTAGTTGTAATAATAAATAAACACGGTAATTTGAACAATTAATCGTTTGGTTTTTTATCAATGTGTTCATTTGTTTATTGTATATATAGTTAGATTTATGCTTATTGTTTATTTTTACTTAATAAAAGAGAAAATAAAATATATTATATGAATAATTAATTTTTAAAACTATATAATGTAAATTATAATTATATATATATATAAGTTGAACCGGTTCGATCGGTTGAACCGGTTCAACTAGTAGTTATATCGAGTCAGTGTTCGGTCCGGTTCAAAGCACTGTAAAAAGGTGTTAGAAATAAGAATAGGGCAAATCTCTCAATAAGCCTTTTTTTTAGTTTTTGTCACAAAATAGACTTTTAAGAAAAAATGACTAAAATAGACTTTTTAATTTTGAAAATTTTAATATTTTTTAATTTTTTAATTTTTAAATCCCAACTCCAAAAGCCTCACCCCATAATTCTAAACTCTAAGTATAGATTAGTTAATTCAATGGTATAAATATATATTTAAATCCTTTAATAAAATCTATTTTGGTCATTTTTCTCGTTGAGTGCTATTTTTGGGACAAAAAAATTTTTAGGCCTATTTTGGTCTTTATAATATGCAGACACTATCAGTATTAAAATACAAACTTGAAATAAGAAGACAAACATATGCCTCTGGTTTCAAGTTGCAAGGTTCTAGTTATAAAAATCAATGAGAAATTTTCCTCTTGTTCTTTAACAGAATTAGTTGAGCAAACTCAATAACCGTAAATCAATCCAAGAAAAAAGAGTCAAAAAATAAAATTATACCCTTAAGATTTAAATGTACGAAAAATAGAGTATTTAATTTAAATAAAGCATGTTATCGAAAAAGCTTGAAATAAAAAAAAGCTTGAAATTAAAAAATTACAAAACTAATTTAGTTTGAACAAGTTGTTGGGTTCTGGAAAAAGATGCATAAGCGTAAAAAAATTTGGAGGGTTGACTTTCTTACTAAATAAGAGGGGTTATTGGATTGTAAGTTTGAAATAAATCATATAGTTTATTACTTAGGAGAATCGTGAGTAGAAATATGAAAAGTTTTTTTTTACCAAAAAAAATGGTAAAAACTCTAAGCCTGCCTGTAAACCGGGACATATCTAGGAGAAACAGCATGACCTGGCCATATGATTAACCCTCAAAGAGGAACCATCCATTGATAGAGAAGAGTTTATTGTTTGGTGCAGCTTAGGTTATAACCGATATTAGGGTGCTAGTCAAACGTTGGTTATTTGAAGTGTTTTGTTTTGCAAAAAAATCCTTAATTGATACTAAATATAAATCGTGTTTCGCAATCAAAGTCGATATATACATATATATGTTATAAAATTTTAAAAGATTTGATTACGATTTTACCAACATTTCTAAAGATTTCAATACATAAATAAGTAAATATAGTTATTGCTCAAATCAGATCTGTTAAATATAATAGATAAACTAGATTTTAATCTGCGCCTCCGTACGGATATTTATAATTAAGTTTGAAAAATTGATAAAATATTTATTGGTATTTTGTATTATGTAACTTAATATGTATTGTTCAATATTATTAATATATAATTTTATTCAGATTTTTTTATGAAACAACATATATTAATATATATTTTATTTGTATTTTAATATATTCCTAAAAAAATAAAATAAATATAATCATATAAGAATAAAAATAGAATAATTTATCTATTTAACCCATTTCGTTAATTTATTGATGTTTTCTAACGAAAATGGATTAAATTTTGTTTATAATTATCATTGATCAAAATTTATTTTAAAGATTTTGTAATTAAATAAGCTTCATTACTTTTATTTAATTTACAAACATAAATCATCAACTCTAAATTAAAAAATCCTATAAGCATATAATATAACTATTTATCTTGTATAATTTATTTATTTTAAACTTAAATTTACATTCCTAAATTTATAAATTAAATTACTATATAATAAAAATATTTGTTCTTTATTTAAATTTAAATAATACTAAATTCTAATATTTAATAATAATTACGAATTTAATGAATTATTTAAAATTGATAATCAAAATATTTTATAATATTTTGTTAAAGTAAAGTAAGAAATATTCAAAAATAAATATTGTTATAGTAGAATATTCTTATGTGTGATAGTATATTTTATTCAAATGATCTAATATATAAATGTTATTTTAATATAATAAAATTACTAATGAAATGGTCCAATGAATTTTTATCAGTAGATAAAAATAAGACTCTATTTTAATATATTAGATATTTGTTTGTTGCCAAAAATTGTATTTAGCATGCATGTACACGTTACCAAGAAATGTGCATATAATCTAAGAGCTAGACAAAATCTTTTTTTTTTTAGTGATACATATATATGATGATTTGATAAACGGAAGTTATGATTTAGTAGTTTCTAAAATCAACACATTGACCAGGATACAGAGTATTCAATAGGTATCTCATGTTACTCAAAATTAAATTTATTTATTATTTATATTTCCATTAGTGAAGTGAAATTGGTAACTATATTTTAATAGATATATAATATATTAGTGAAATATTAACAAAGAACATACTGATTTTAAGATTAGTTTATATATAATTGGTAAAATCTAAAAATAGTGAATATTCTATAAAATTTGATTTCGGAAGCTTTTATTCAATATTTCGATATTTAGTAATTTAAAATTCAATTTTTTTGTACCGGTTTATTATTATTATTTATTATATTTAAGCATCTATATTATTAAAACTAAAGTACCTTTTCGTACTGTTTGGAAACGTGGATAAGACTATAAATAAGAGTTGTTTGAAAATATGGCTACCAGTATAAAAAATATTTCCTTTTATTTAAAAGTTTAGCATTTGTATTTACAATAAATTAAGTATTTTATTTTATATTTCTTTTTATTTACATATTCTACCACTGTATTTAAAATACATTTAAATTAAATAATTATAATTCTAAAAATTATTTAACCAAATCGATATTCATATATTGACCATTAAATTTTTTTACTATATTGTTTCATTTTAAAATAAATTGACAAAAATAACATGTAAATATATGAATAGTACAATTACATCAAACTGCATCAAGTTATAAATTTTTAATATAATATAACATACAAATAAAAAAAATATTATCAAACATCTATGGTATAAAATAATATATTGTACTTTATATGTAAATTACAAAACATAAAAAATATACATGTGATTTTTTTATAAAACTAGAAATTTATAAATTTACATTCAACACAAGTAAAAACAAACATCCGCGCGGGGGCGCGGATCAAATTTTTGTAATCACTTAAGAAGATTGTGAAATTATATTGTATGAGATTATAGTTTGGATATAATATAGTTTCCATGTTAAAATTTATAAATCTAAATTACAAAAAAAAATATTGTTAAGGTCAAAACAGTATATTAAATTATATTATTCGAGTTGTTAGTATAGGAGTATTTTTAGTACTTCTAATACATTATATAAGTGATGAAACTATCTAACTGAG
>CAJHQQ010002347.1:0-66883 GCA_905132885.1 Moricandia moricandioides
CACTGGTGGTCCCAGGCTGGTCGTAACAGTTGGTCCTTCCCTGGTCGTATATGACTAGTAGTCCCTTTTTGGTCGTTAAATTTCCCTATAAATACCAAGTCCCATTCGAAATTGGAAATGCAAAACACAAACAAATTAAAACATCTATTTCTTTAAACATCAAAACACAAAATTCTTTTTAAATAACATATAGTTTAGTTTTTGCCTAAGAAATTTGTAAAAATATCTTAGACAAATGCTTCCAGTAGATTTGAAATATTTCTATCTGGAACATTTGCCTAAGGTATTTATACATTTTCTTAGGAATATTTTTTTTCATGACTTTTTTTTTGGTGGTAAATGGGATGTAATGTTTGAATTTGACCTTCTTTTGTCGTAAAGTAGAAGTAAAACTTTGGTCCCGAAGTGGTCGTAAACCTCTGTTGATTCTTATTGGTCGTTAAGTTAAAGTAAATGTTGAACTCTAAGTGGTCGTAAATATATATAGAATCTAATTGGTCGTAATGTCGTCACTAGTGGATGCTGATTAGTCGTAAAAGGTGGTCCCTAATTGGTGGTAAATTCATTTTGGTCGTAATATGGAAGTAGTTTACGACCAAAGGTAAATCCCTATATAAACTCGTTGAGCAGAGCTCACTTGGTTGTTCACTATACTCTCTCACTAGCCACCACTTTCCCTCTCTTTAGGTATTTTTTTTTTTCGTTTTAGTTTTAGTTTTTAGTTTAGGTGGTTAGTTTAGGTGGTTAGTTTAGGTGGTAATTAGATTAGGTATGAAAATGGTTTAGCACATGATTAGATTATTAATATTAGATAATTAGTATTTAATTACTTTTAAAATTATTTTGGAATTAATTTATATTAGATAATATATTAGCACATGATTATGTTTCTAATCATAATTAGATTATTTATATTAGATAATTTATATGGTTTGGAAATGGTTTAACATATTATTAGATTATTTATATTAGATAATTAGCACATGATTATGTTTCTAATCATAATTTTTATTTGTATATGTAGATATGACCGGGAGAAAGAGATTAAGAAATCACGCAGCGAGACGAAGCCAAACTGTTTCTTACGGCGAAACATTTCTCGGTTCGTCGTCGTCGGATCCATCAGCTACTACCTCTGGCACAGCCCGAGAGTTTGTCGTCCCTGAGACCGCGGCCCAAGGCACTCAACCATCTTATGTGCCTCCTCCTCCGTTTGTGCCACCGCAGCAGCCTCTTGATGAGTTTGACGTCGTGCCTCCCTACTATCCGCAGCAGGATGATCATCAGCAGTATCATGATCATCATCTGCATCAGCTTCATGATCATCAGCAGCAGCATCATGATGATCATCATCATCAGCAGCAGCAACAACAACATCAGCAGCAACATCCTCCAGTCCATGAAGCTGCTCCGCCTCCTCCTCCGGGTGTCCATCCGGATTTGCTTGTGCCACCGGATGCTCCCTACGCTAGATACACAGTGGAAGATCTTCTCCAAATGCCGGGCCGAGAAGGTTTACCTATCATCGATCCAGATCGACCACCAAACACGCTCTGGTAATTTTAATTATGATTTTTTCCATATATATGAAATTTTAATTGTATATATTTTCATCTAACATTAATCATGAATTTTCAATTTTTTTATATAGGTTTCCAACAGATAATCGCTTGGGACGGAGCGTCGCAAACATCATAAGGTCAAACTTCCGGGAGCCTCATCCGAACTGGTCCCTTACGCCGGACCACGTTCGGAGGACTTGGTTCAAATGTTTTGCGGTAAGTTATTTTCTTTCTTACTTAAATTAATTTATTTCAATTTTTAATTTCATTTAAATATTTAATTATTTCATTTAATTATATTCATTATTTTTTGCAGCAAAAATGGAACTGGTCTATTGCAGTCAACGAGACCGTGAAGGAAGGGTTTTACGAGAAGGCGCAAGAACGCCTTAAGAATATTGTCGGCGATTGGAAGGATAAGTGGAGGTTTGATCCCGAGGTCAGCAAATGTAAACCGACCTACATCAGCGATTACGTTTGGAATGGCTTGACGGCTTATTGGAGTATGCCGAAGTCAGTTAAAACTTCGGCCCGTTGCTCCAACAACCGAATGGCGCGTGATGCTGAGGGTAATTTGGTCGTTGTGCCCCACACTTCTGGACAGACTTCTCATGCAGGGAAAGCTCTACAAATTGTAAGTACTAGCTAAAATTTTAAATATTTTTATTTAATTTGTTTTTAGCTTTTTAATAATTAAATTGTTTATTGATATAATTATTAATTAGGTTAATATATTTAATTATGTTGTTCTGTAGGCTGCGGTGGAAGGAGCACCACCGTCTCTTGCCCGACTTTACAAGTTGACCCATCAGCGTTCTGACGGGACGTTTGTAGATCCCCGAGCAGAGAAGATCTACAACGATGTTGAGGAGCAGATTCAGGAGGTCCAGACCCAGTTGACGGTGGAACAAGGGGAACCCGTTCAGTTATCCATTGTTGAACAAGACAAAATTTTTGACAAGGTAATTAATTATTATTCGATTTTATAGTTAATTATGTATATACTAATTCATTTAATTAATTTAAAATATTTTAAATGGAAGGTTATCCCGAAGAAGAGGGGACGGATGATCGGGATCGGTACGGTGAACGATGTCCCGAGGGCTAGAGCTGAATACGCTACAAGACAGCAACAAGAATCTCAGCAGCTCCGAACCGATTTGACAACCGCCAACCAAGTCATTTCGACCCTCCGGACGGACAACGAGGCCAACAGGAACCACATTAGGGCCATGGCGGAGATGTTTGATGTTATGGCGGAAACAAACCCAGCCCTTGCGGAAATGTGGAGACCTCGACGTTCAACGATCTATCCCGACCTAACTCCAGAAGAACGAGCAAATGCAGAGCGAGGTGCCGATGAACATACCTCCCAGTTTTTCGCAGACATTAATCTTAATAATTAATTAATTTGTTTTCTTATGTAATTTGAATATATATTTTTATTATGTTTTGGATATATTAAGTTAAGTTTATATATTTTCGAAACTGAAGGATTTTTAATTAAATATTAAATTTCGTAAATTTTATTTTATTTCTAGAGGTTAAGTGGTCGTACAAAATAAATCAACCAGAAGTTATCTAGTCGTACAATTTACGACCAAGTTGTGTCTATGGTTCAAGGGTAGAGGTGATGTGGTTGTACAATTTACCTCCATATAAATATTGTTTTACTTTGGATTTGACTTCTACTTTACGACCACCATTTACGACCAATTTACGTCTAACTCTGTGGACGTAACTTTACGTCAAATCAACCTCTAGTGTACGACTACGTTTTTTACATCCGTGTTACGACCAAATTATTTAGTCGTAATATTTAAGTCCACTTTACGACCAAAAGTGAATTACGACGGGCTAATAACGACTAAATGCTTTTCGTTGTTATGTGGTCGTAAGAGGACATTTACTACCACATAACTTCTAAATCTGTGGTCGTTATGCCCACGTTTTCTTGTAGTGAAAATTGTGACGAAAGAGAGGTGACATGCAAATCCCTCATAGATCCTTCACAATTTTATGAGGAATGCATTGTCTCGCATTTTTGCAAGGGATTACGAATTTCCTTCACAGAATTATGAAAGACTTGCAAGGCTGTTTCTATCCTCACTGCTTCTAGCCATAAATTTTCTAGGGCCGGCTCTGAGTGGTTGTACCCATCTTCACAATTGCATTAATATGGATCTCAAGATCGATGCAGAGAACCCGCTAGATTTAAAAGTTTTCTTAATGGTGACCAACCATAGAACCACAAAGAAGTTGATGATCCACTTTTAATATCCACCCACGTTAATGGTTGGACCAGTTCTCTAGTTTTTTCAGTATTACTTGACAATACATTGTTAAATTAATTACAACATTTATATCTACATGTCAATGAACTGGAAGATACTCTTAAGAGTCTAGACAATCAATTAGTCTAAAAAGGTCTAGACATTTACATATTTGTCTCCATATTATAGTTTTTAATTCCACCAGGGAAAATTCAGTATTATTTTCCCAAACAGCAGCAGTTAAAATCAGTGATAATGTTCCAGTAGTCAATGTCATGCTAATAACAACAACACCAAAAAACTGATTGAATTAACTTTGGCAATATTTATTTTATGGATACAAACAACATTCTAAAAATCGGTGTAGCCGGCGTTTAAACCTCCGCCTAGTCGGAAAATTGAAATATGAGCGAAATAATTTTTTCAAATTGATTTTCTGAAAAGTCGGTCTAGGCGTTCAAAAAATCAACATAGACACCCGCCTAAACAATAATCCTCTATAGAACGCATAGTCATCGCCTAGCAATTTTCAGAATATTAGATACAAATTATCTCCACCAAACTAGTTATGCTGATTCGTTTCAAATTCGCTAATCATATATACATTTGTATACATATATAACATTTAGTAAAAGTAATGTGAGTTAACATATGCTTTTGTGATTAAGAAGGGCAGGGTGTTTAAATTTTTTTACAGAAACCGATTTATTCTACAAGAAATTTACGAAAAGTATGACAAAAGAAAAGATGAAATCTTTTTTCTTTTTGAAATTTAGCTTTTTACAGCTGCAATTAAACTAATATTATATGTTGTGGTTTCGGGTTTCGGGAGATTAAAGTTTCGGCCCCAACTTTTTAAAAAGTAAAAAAAAATAGTTTCCACTGTTTCAAGATTCCCCATATTCTTTGGAAAGAAAAATCAAGATGCCCCTATGTATACATATGCATTGTTCGTATTTCTTCAATCATTAGTGATGTTTATTATATAATAGACGCGCAACTTGGAATACTTCTAGTTCCGCGACACCTACGTCAATCTCATTCATGCACTTAAAATATGTCTTCGTAATTAATGTAAGTTTCCTTTCAAATGTTTTGTATATAATACATTGGACAATGATTATTTAATTTTCCGCCGCAATTCTATTGGACTTTTTCAGAGTTGTCTTTACGATAACGACCGATAACGATACATACATAAGATGGTCAGCTTTGATTTAAGGCTTTCATAATCATATGAACAGATTTTCTCTGTTTGTTCTTGATCATTTTTCAGATTTTTTTTTATTTATCCCAAATAATGGCACCATGTATCATACATCTTCTTATATATATGCAGGAATTTTAAAATAACATTAATTAAATTAATTATAAGGATAACGAAGCGGAATCGATTTGATATTCCATGTGTGCTTCGTCAGATGTGATTATGTAATAAACAATATGACGAGCTTAAATGGATGCATGCCTCATGCCGAAATCGAAACTTATGCCTTTAAATGTTAATAGTAGCTAGTTGTGTATTAGTGTTAAAAAATAGGCTAGTTGTCTATTAAGCTAGATATGTTAAACCACGTGATGGTGATCTACTTATAGACGAGCTTTCAATTGCTAAATAACCTCAGTTTTAAAGATATTTAAGGTTAATAAAAAAGCTAGATAGGTTAAAAATATAGAAAATTAGATAGGTGATATTTGTGAAAATATAAACTTATCTAATTTAAATTTGTTTCAAATTACGAAAACTCATGATCTATACAACGAACTACCATAAAATATTTTTAAAATTCAAAACAAAGCAGATATATATATACATATATATATGAAACGATTTCAACAATCTAATAACGATTAATGTTTATTGATTGTAGACATCATCAACAATCAAACATATCGAAGTTAATCATATGATATGAGATACTCCTTATATTTCTTAAAAAATATCACTTGAAAGTCTTTCATATATATTAAAAATCATTAAAAAATTATTTACTTTCTATTCACATACTAAATATTGTTTTCTCTCTAATTGATACACTAAAATAATAAAGTTAAAATAAACATTATTTAAAATTCTGCATTAATAAAAGAAAACCATATTATTTTTGAAACAAAAATAAAATTCTTAAACGACATCTTTTAAAAAAACAGAGGGGGTAATTAATCTTAAAATCACTGTTTCAAAGTATATATATGTGTGTGTATATGATTTATTAGTTGAAATTTTCACTCTTCGACTTCAAATACTTTGTAAATTATACAAGTTTTCATGCACCAAACTTTAAAAGATAACTAGAACTTTGCGCAAGTATTTTTTTTTTATATTGATAAAATTTAAGAATGGTTATATTTTTTATTTTTACCTGACATTTTTTGCACATATCACTATTAGATTTTAAGCAAACTTTTATCACAATATAAATTATTTGTCATTTGATAAATTTTATGGTTGTCAACTTGTCGTTGAAATTCTATCTAATTAAACAATAAAATTGTTTATTCTTAGATATGAAACATAAATGAATATTAGCCAAATCTTCTTAAAATATTTGTTAACTGTATTTTTGAAAATTAATCTATTTAAATTATTATTATCATTAAAATATAATTGAAACATTTTATAAAACTTTTAATTTTTGCTTATAAATAAAAAATAAATTAATTTTAGTTTCTAATTATAGTTTATGATAATAGAACTTAAATTAATTAATTTGTGATAATAAATTTTAAAAATATTCTAAATGATTTTTAGATTTTTTTAAAAAATATTTATTTATATTTTAAATAAAAATATAAAGATATTATAATTAAATTATGTAAAATTTGATAAAGTTTCTAAACGAATAGTCCAGATAAAAAAAAATCACACGTGAAAAAGTCATTACTTATGTTTTAATAGGTAAGATAGTATGGTATATACATTTGATCTTGTGTATTCTGGTAAAGATTTTATATCTAGAGTTTCATGTATTCAGTCTGCGTTTCTTTTTCTTTCTTTTTTTTTTTTGACTAAAGACTTTCAAATTAAATAACATAAATGTTTACATGATAAGGCAAAAAGCCTTATAGTTGGGTAAAACTTGCATGAAACAATCTTCATGGAATATTTAATCCCAAACCTTGAATAACAAAGGTAAAGACTAGAATAACCAACAATACAATAAAATCACTAGCTATAAGAACCAGGGCCACCATGACCATGCTTTCCTCTTCTTTTTACCGTCTTCAATTACATTTCTTGGTATTTCATAGGAGGCTTTGTCTCCTTCCCACCTCTTATCAGGCTAAGAGAGCTAGAAGGGTCAGTCTCAACGTCATCCCCAACTTCTAAAACTGTGAAACATCAACATATAAGGTTTGTTGGACCTCACTGTTGATAATGTTTGATGGAGATAACTCCGTAATGGGTATATAGTGGGATTTGACTGAAAATCTACAAATGGAAATGAAGTGTTGAAAAAGTTTGGCGATGTATTTTGAATCTCCTATTGAGACCGTGAAGAAGAGGAGAGAGTTGTGAACTTTGTAACTCGTATACCATGTCAGTCCATAGTAGCATCTAATGAAACCGGAGGAAGCTGATGTTTAGCTACAAAACAGGTGGCAAGCGTGGATTGTAATCAAGTTCAGAGTGGAGACCTTCTGAGTCACATGGTCATCATAATCTGAAGTAATAATTTCAGTAGCCCTGAGATTCTTTTGAGGGATAGATGGTCACTTGGCATCAACATTATCTCTTTTTTCTTTTTTTTTCAACATTATCTCTTTGTTTAACGATGAGATCAATATCCAGAACATGGAATTCAGTATCGAGCTTTTGAATTTGATGTCAATGATGTATTCTATGGAGGCTTAGAAGGGAGAAGGCACCTCTTTGCTTTGTGGCCTAAGTTACCACATCTCTCACACTAACCGGAACCTACGTATAATCAACATTAACAAGAAATATGCTACCCTGCTATTATCAAGAGTAATAAACTTTATGAAATTTCTATCTAGTTTCATCTCAACTAATCCTTAACTTCACCAATATTGGTGTGAAAGTTTATGCGTTAGATAGACTCCCAAAGACCAGAGCCATGCCTGACTATAAACAATCAAGCATATACTTGGGATCTTGAAAAATTATACTATTATTAGGGACAATTTTAAATATAAATAATTAAGTAGTTATATTGGTTATGTATTTATAAGAAGTAAATACGGTGCGCAGTTTGATTCTTACCTATCACATTTTAAATTTTTATGGTTTTAGAGGGCCAAACAAATAACTAAAACTTAGGGCCTAAAATTTTCAGGCACGGTCCTGCCCAAGACCTGAGACAACATGATTTATTCCTAATCTCTAGTATCAGCAATTAAGTATTTTCTTCAAATTGACCTAAACCGGAAGTGTAGAGATTTTAAGAATTTTGAAGGAGTCTTCTGGAGTACATGACAATAAAAAGAGTAAACAATCATCAATATGTCATATTTCTGGCTGAATAACTCATTGAGAGAGGTTAATGAGGAATATAAAACATAAAAGAGTAGGTAATCATCGGCGCTTCTGTTAAACTTTTTTTTGGTAAAAATGTAAAGATATTATTACCAGTTTGTAATAATTGGTAAAGATATCATTACCACAATGTAGAGATATCATCAGCGTTTCTGTTAAACTTGTAGGCTCATGTTTGTGGACAGTTTCATATCAATAATTAGCTCATGTTTGTCTGGTGTTCCAATTCCAACCACAAAAATAAAAGGTAAAATTAATATTGATCATCTAAAGAGACAAATGATACTACGGGCGGTCCATGCATCACAGCCTCTATATAAGTACTTGAGCTAGCCCTAGCTATAAGATTATTTTACATTTTTTTTTCTTTGGTAAAATATAAGATTATATACATACCCACTCAATGTATATAAATATGTATTTTTTTTGGGGCTGAGGGGGGGAATATTTATGTATGTATATTAATATGTACGTGTCCCTCGCGTGGGCTTGTATCACTTGAAGCAACTTATAACAAATAATATTACACTAGGATAAGACTTGCGCCTTGCGCAGATTGAATATATGTAATTAAAATATAAAATTTTAGTATTGACAAATTTAAAATTTACATATGATTGTTTTTGTATGTATTTAAAATTTAAGAATTTTGAAATTTTTATTTAATTATCTATACGTAGGATCAGAAACAATTTAATTAGAAATGTAGATCAAATCTTAGAATTTAATGGATTTGTTTTCATATATCTTTTCACTTTTCAGTGTTCGAGTGATGGAAAATAAATGGCGTATTACTACGCTTGATTGGTAGAGTATTAGCAAGTTCCCTAATGTTTTTTAAGAAGCAATTGGTAAAATATTTGCATTTAAAATATATAAAGTTTCAAAACTAATTTAATATAATTTATTTATCTGTCTAATAATATTAGAAAATTATATTTTTTTACAAATTATTATTTTTTAAGATAATTTATAAAAAAATTATGTTAATTTTTAAATTATTTTTAAAAACAATATTTTAAGTTTTTCAAATACAAATAAATAATTTAAAATTAATTATGGTCATGATTTAACATAACCATAATAATTTAAAATAATAAAAATTAAAAAATAACAAATTAAAAATTAACTCATTTTTATATCATGATTTAACAATTTAAAAATTAATTATAGTTATGAGAAGTTTATGTTCACGTGTCAGTCCTATTTATCTTCCATTTTTTTCTTGCTATGTTTTTTTTATATTTTGGTTATTACTCGATATAAATATTTATTTTGAATTTTATTCTCATTTCGTTTGTTTTAGAAAATACTTAAGATTTAAAATAATTAAAGAGATACATACTTAGGTTAAGATCTGCACTTTATGCATAATAAGTATTTTATATTTATTATTTATTTTATATTTTTCTGCATATTATAAATAATAAAATAAAAAATACATATTAAATAACTAAGAAATCAGTTACTATTATGTAATAAATTGGCGTATGCATATAAATTTAACTATTACTCTTGTTTATTTACAATTAGGGTAAATAAAGCAAAATAATCAATCTTATATATTGTATATGATATATAATTAAATTTAAATGATATAAACATAGTAATATAATACACTTTTAATATGGATATTAATTAAATGAGGTTTCTACTCATATGATTTTATGATTATTTACATATTTGTGTAACAAAACTTTACACCAACGATTTTTTTTAATGTGAGATGTTTAATAGTTTCAATAATTTATAATCATTTAAAAAAAACAATGACATATTTCAAAATTAAAATATTAACTTTTCAATATATGTTCAAGGCAAATATCAAAATATAAGTATGTATTTTCATACGATGTATAGTTTAATTAAAATGATGTTAAATATATATAAACTAAAATTATTTCTTCATATGGTCTTCTAATCATTATATTTTAGTATAGAAAAAAAAATTAAAACCTTGATCTTAAAAGTTTATGTGGGACTTTTAACAGTTTTAGTAATTTATACTCATTTTGAAAAATTTGAAATACAACATACACAAAAAAAAATCTAGATTTTTATTATATGATTAATGTAATTGTGTAATTTATTTTAATAATAAAGAAATAAACAAAATGAAAAAAGTATACAGATTGTTATCAAATCTTTATTGTTTAAAATCATTAATTGTCATATATATATTGATCATATTAGGTAATTCCGTAGGTTTTATTTAAGGAAAGCATGTGAAACAATAAATATTTAATATATGCGACCAAATATAGCCTACGGAATATTATATTGCTAGAGAATATTATTTTTAAACTATACATTATATCAAATACTCTAGAATCTTTGGGATTTGAAAATAGAAGTCAAAGAGCTATGCCACGTAGGATTGGGGTTATTTTTAATTCTTACAAACTTAAAGTTACAACTTTTTAAATGATTCTCAAATAATATATAGGGATATAAAAACATAGACATCCAATCTTAAGGGAAATATTTGTGTATGTGTATTAATTTCTACGTGTCCCTCGCGTAGGCCTGTAGGCTGTAGCATTTGAAGCAACTTATAACAAATAATATTACATATAAAAACTTAAACATCCAATCTTAAAACTCCAGAGAATAGTATACATAAACAACAATGTTATACAATTACAAAATATATAAACTAAAATTTAAAATAATGTTTTTAAAATTGTCATATAAATCAATTTTTAATTATATAAAAATAAATAAAAAATATCTGCGTAGATTCGCTGATGAAACTCTAATGACCCTTCAAACTATAAGACCAACCGAAAATAGATGTAAATGAGAAGAAGAAATCTAATAGTAAAAAGAAGAAAAAGAACGTCAATTCGTAAGTCTATTTCAGCTTTTCGAACATCAACCTCATGGGACCACTAGAGAATCTTTTGTTATTTTTTTAGTTTTCTTTGTTTTTGTCGAAAAAAGCTAAATCCGAATATATTAAAAACAAAGACCTAACCTCTCGATGAGAAGTGCATCTCACAAATAGATCATCTCCCGGGTATTTAAATGGACCGTAAGCAATATAGCTCATATCCGCGTGACTATATGTGAAACTAATAATTTCGCACTAGAGAGAAATCGATCCCTGAACCAATAAGATAACTCCTTCTCTGGTAGAAATCACAATACAATCATGATGTAGTTTTGTTTTTTAGTTTTCTTGATTTAGAAATGGAGTCGGGGTTACTTTTATCAATATATACAATGATATTTCATGACTTGTGTCTTAATTACATTTACAATCAATGGAACCAAATCCAATGTACGGATATCTTCTTTAGTTCATTAAATCCAAACTGTAAACCTTAATCTTATTTCTGTTCAAATTAACTAAAACAAAAAAATCACATCATTAGATCAACTGGAAAAGATCTCGACTATTATATCAAAATCTTCTAATAATTAAAAAAAATTACTAAAAATTCATTTTTTTCACAAAATTCAAAAAACAATAAATGTTAGAATGATTTTTATTTCGTTGCACTAATCTTTTTTTGTTGAGTATTCTTGTTTTCTGCATATTTAATTCACGTTTGTTTGCATTTTTTTAAGTCTCCAAAATCTTGTTAAAAGAAGAAAAAAAAACAGTAAGAAATGACTCTTAACCATTAAAATACAACATAATTAATTTGCTTAGCTACAAACAACAGAATAACACATGCGTCTACGCACGCAAGGATACCCAATAAACTAAACACAATTATAGTTTTATAACACGATTATGACATAACCGCGTAGATCCATCTGAAACACCCCCACTAAAAAATAATAAACTGGCGAGCAAGTGTTACTAAACTAGGTTATCTTATATACGACGATCAAGGAGAAAAAAAAGAATCAAAGATCTTAGATTTAAAGCATATTCCTGGGCTGTAAGTTATAAAGATCTATTACAAACTTTAAAGTTTGTACACAAAAAATAATGATGAGTAAGTTACAACTTATTAGAAGCTTAGTTCACAGAAAAGAAAATTCATAATCTAACGGATTATTGACTACGTGACCTCTGTTATTGACGCGTTTTCATGACTTCATCTTCATAATATAGCCTTCTCGAGACACATTGATGTGTGCATGCAGCAGAAAGGATATCCTCTACACATTTCGAAAATACTCCCCGTCGTAAAGTAGGCTTGATCCACTTGTTTCAGGCCCAATGATCAAAGGTCGATTCTATGGTAATGACAAAGATAACATATGATGAGAGACATAAATACATTCAACAATAAATGTCGAATCTCGAAATCTACTTCTCAAAATAAATTAGCTCACTCAATTCAACTTAATCTTTAATAATACAATTCATTTTGGTTCATTTATTATAGGAATTTCAATATACAAATTTAAAACATAAATATTCTCGATCTAGAGTTAAATTACCTCGTAATATATTAATAATAAATATAATAATATGTTACAAATTTTTAAAATATTAAAATAAACTTTAAAAGCTAAATAATAAAAATAATTTTAAAATGTGAAATGTAAATATTAAATATTAAATTTTAAATTAATGATTTATAGAGAAAATGATGACTTAATATTTGTTAATATAAAAACATTTACATAATTTAAACATATGATAAATTTTATTTTTCTTAGCTTTAGATAAATTCCCTAAAAATAAAATATATTTTTACTTATATTCATTTTCTATATTTAATATTACACAAAACAATTTTAATATATATACTATCGAGTGGGTTAATTCATGTTCATTAAACTTCATTTAAATAATTCGTGATCTAAATTACAACTTAAACAAGGCCTGTTATTGAGCACAAATAAAAAGTAGATAATTTGGTGAATTGATAAGGCCTCTAATAGATCACACCCACTTCGTGATAAGCAACCAATTGATTTCAGAAGCCCACAGCCTGAAGGTTTTAATAAACCACGTGACTTCGCACGTGTCAAATCCACATATATGAGGCTCATCAAAAATTCAAAAGCCACTAAATTTTTAAAAGGCTTAAGGCCCATCATCTCTACAAGTTTACTGGGTCTACCTTTGATTTGGGGAATACGACAAATCTACTTTTGTCGGTTTTTCTGTCTGATTTTATTACAATCTTCCGGCGATTCAACTCTTCTTCCACGGCAATATATTGGTGTCTTTCTCTGACGCAGGCGAGCGAGAAAGGTGATTGTTTTGGATCTCAGATGAGGATTTGAAGCAGCAGCAGAAGCAGGTGGTTTCTCAATTAGGGTGGTTCTTGTTTGGAAAAAGCTATTAGGGTTCTTGAATGGACTTGAAAATGGATAATGTAATCGGTGGCAAGTTTAAGCTTGGTCGTAAGATCGGCGGTGGCTCTTTTGGAGAGCTATTTCTAGGTAAAAGAGATTGCCTTTATCTGACTATGTTTTACAATCTGTGTGGATTGCCTTTGGATTGAATCTGATTGTTGAGAACATATTATCAGGTGTCAGTGTGCAAACAGGAGAAGAAGTCGCTGTAAAGCTGGTATCTTTATTCAAATCTGCCTCACCTCTTTGTTGATAACATGTGATGTAACATCTCATTCTAAGTTTTATACTTATCGTTTTGTGAAATTTTTGTAGGAGCCTGCGAAAACTAAGCATCCACAACTTCATTATGAGTCCAAGATATACATGCTTTTACAAGGGGGAAGTAAGTTTACAAACTTTTAAGTATGAGTTTGCTTCAAAACATGTGTATTAGATGATTGATTCAACATGCTTTAGCTGTGGAAGCTAGCTGATTTGAAGCCCAGCTCATATGATATTGCTTACTTTGTTTTTCTGTTATTGAAGCTGGGATCCCTAGCCTCAAGTGGTTTGGGGTTCAGGGAGACTACAATGCGATGGTCATTGATCTGCTTGGACCGAGTTTGGAGGATTTGTTCAACTATTGTAATAGGAAACTCACCTTGAAGGCAGTTTTGATGCTTGCGGATCAACTGGTGAGTATTCTCTCAAGTGCTCTTTAACTTTGTTACAAGTTCTGAGGTTCCAACTAAAAATGTATTTTCACCATTGTAGATTAGCAGAGTTGAGTATACGCATTCAAGGGGGTTTCTTCACCGTGACATAAAACCAGACAATTTCTTGATGGGACTTGGTCGCAAAGCAAACCAGGTACGCATTAAACTAATGATTCTCATTGAGAAAGTTATGTTAGATTCCATCTTCTCTCTCTCTCGTGGTTACTGTTGGTATGTATGTAGGTGTATATCATTGATTTTGGCCTTGCAAAGAAGTATAGGGACCTCCAAACACATAGACACATCCCTTACAGGTGATTTATGGAGCTTTCATGTGAATGTCTGTATGCTTCTTTTATTGTCTTACATATACTCATACTGCTTCCACCAACAGAGAAAACAAGAACCTTACGGGCACAGCTCGGTATGCTAGCGTCAACACTCATCTTGGAGTTGGTAAGCTACTCATAGAACCCTTTGAGATCTACTCCAAAACTGTGTAAACCGTCTTACGAAGTGTGTCTGTTTGCATATTTTTTGGCAGAGCAAAGTCGGAGGGATGATCTAGAGTCTCTTGGTTACGTGCTCATGTATTTCCTAAGAGGAAGGTTGTGCACGCTGATCCTTTTTTTTTGTTTAATTAAAACCTTTACACTTGCTTGTTTCTGGACCTTGTGGTCTGATTTCTCTGTGATATTCCGTGTTCAGCCTCCCATGGCAGGGGCTAAAAGCTGGCACAAAGAAGCAGAAGTATGACAGAATTAGCGAGAAGAAAGTTTCAACTCCTATAGAGGTATGGTGAGGACACAATAAGGCGTTGATAACCTATCCCATTATCACATAAGTCACAGTGTTGACTGTTTATTCTTGTAACAGGTCTTGTGCAAGTCCTATCCTCCCGAATTCGTATCATATTTTCAATACTGCAGGTCTTTGCGATTCGAAGACAAACCAGACTACTCATATCTAAGGAGGCTATTCCGAGACCTGTTTATCCGTGAAGGTTTGCGTTTTCAGAGTCTAAACTTCTCTTCTTTCGATAGAGTTTACACTCTTGTGATAACAATATGAACCACAGGTTATCAATTTGACTATGTATTCGATTGGACTGCATTGAAACACCCTCAGAGTAGTTCCAGTGCCCGTTCCAGCTCCCATGGAAGGGTGAGTACACTTGTCACTTAAGTTTTTCTATTGAGTGTCTTTGCTCACATACTCTTTCTTTCTTTCTTCAGCATCGTACAAGTAAGCCAGTGGTGGCTGCAGGACCGTCTGCTGAAAAACCTGAAAGGGTTTCAGGTATTCCTTTTTACAGAGGTAGTAACATGTAACTAACTATACGCTCAACTACCAAGTGGACGGTTCTGAGTCTGTTCCTTGCAGTTGGGAAGGAGATCCGCGACAGATTCTCAGGTGCAGTTGAAGCATTCGCGAGAAGGAACGCTACAGGAGCTAGTCCCCATGAAAATCATACCAGACATCGAACTCTTGACGATGTCCCTTCACCAATGAAACCTGCTCTGGTAAAATATATGTGCAGGCATTATAATGACTTGATACAACACTTTCCATGACATCAACCTCATATTATTGATATGTTTTGTTTTTGTGTGTCAGAATATGGTATCTGAGAAAGGAAGAAACACTTCCAGATACGGAAGTGCTTCGAGGAGAGCTGTAGCCTCGGGAAGTAGACCAAGCTCATCAGGTGAACAAGGTGAGAGCCGCGGCTCAAGCCGTGTGGCCTCAAGTGGAGGAGGTGGCAGACCATCAGTCTTTCAGAGAACACAAGCGGCAGCTGCTGGGAGCGGATATGAGTCAAAGACAGCCTCTGCCTTTAACCGCAACAAAGTGACCAGTTCGAGGACTGCACGTGATGAGGCTCTCAGAAGCTTCGAGCTTCTTTCCATCCGCAAATGATAAACAAACGAAGCCTTTTCAATGAGCTCTCTTACTGTAAATTGGATTCTTCTTTACACACGTGTTGTTTTGGTCCTAAGTTTCCAAGAAACTCCCAAGCTTTTGTCATGTATTATGAATGTAACGTTCTCTGGATTTTTGTATTCATTTTTACGCTCTTACAATTATTGTAATGACAGACAAGTTGTTGAGCTTATGTCTGCAATAACCGATTCGTTTTTTGTGCTTTTTTATTACACAAGTTGGTGAAGTTGGCTATTAGATTAGTCCACGTGTACTAAAGTAGTAACGCGTATTCCAAACAGCCATTGTTTGAAAACGTCAAGCTTAACCAGCTGCTCATGACGGCGATCGTGTCGTGAATCATGGTGTCTTCCTCACTACAAAACATTTTTTTGGTGTTCAGAACTCGCACTGTCTGCTGAATTTCAGAAAGTGATAAAGCGTGGATGATTTGTTGTGGATTTATGTGGAAATCAGGAGGAGAAGATTTGCAAGGTTTCTATCCAGTTAGATCAGAATGTCAAGCAGATGTTCCAAGAACACGATTCAAATCAAGGGTTTGTTCTTCTTTTTCATCTTCTTTACCATCCATGTCCTTGATTCAATAACTTGGAATCTTATCAGGCTGGCAAAACACTAAGTGCTAGAAGATGGCAAGCAGCGTTTACTGAGGATGGACATTTGGATATGGAGAGAGTTCTTCGTCGTATACAACGAGGGGTGAGTCTATCTCTCTCTATCTCATTCTCATGTTTGGTGTATAGACTTATTGTACACTTTGATACTTCTCCAGGGGATTCATCCATCAATCAAAGGGGAGGTTTGGGAGTTTTTGTTAGGTGGTTACGATCCAGACAGCACGTTTGATGAAAGAACCAAGCTGAGGAACCACAGAAGGTAGTTCTGTCAACTTGAAAGGCTAACTAGTTTGGTAGATCCTCATGTCTTAACCTCAATGAGCTATAATATCTAAGGGAGCAGTACAGTGCTTGGAAAGAAGAATGTCAGAAGATGGTTCCTCTAGTTGGTAGTGGCAAGTTTGTCACGAAGACTATTGTTGCTGAAGATGGACAGCCATTACAAGAATCATCAGTAGAGAATCAAGAATGGCTTGCGAAAACCGCTGTTACAGACAAGCGTGTGCTGCAGTGGATGCTAGTACTGAGTCAAATAGGTATTGATATTTACTCATACATAAGTTTATGTTCTTTAAGGATCTGTTTATGATATGGTGAATGCAGGTCTTGATGTTATTAGGACGGATCGTTATCTCTGCTTTTATGAGAGTGAGAGTAACCAAGCAAGGCTCTGGGATGTTCTTGCCATATACACATGGTTGAATCCTGATATTGGTTATGTTCAAGGTAAGTCCATTTTGGTGATTAATGATGAAACTATTGTATGGTAACTAATCAACTACTTTACATAGGAATGAATGATATATGTTCTCCGATGATAATCCTACTAGAAGATGAAGCTGATGCTTTCTGGTGCTTTGAGCGTGCAATGAGAAGACTAGTAAGAATCTAAAACGTTGGTATTGTTTTGTTGTTTTCATGATTTTCATAGTTTTCTTGAATTTTCAGAGAGAAAACTTCAGGACAACCGCGACGTCGATGGGGGTCCAGACTCAGCTTGGTATGCTCTCACAGGTCATTAAAACTGTTGATCCTAGGCTCCACCAACATCTAGGTACTCACTACCTTACTTTTGTCTTCTTTTGAGCTTTGTTTTGTCTGCAGTAAGTTAAAGACTGTGTACTCTTCTTTACACAACAGAGGATCTAGACGGTGGAGAGTATCTGTTTGCTATAAGGATGTTGATGGTTTTGTTCAGGAGAGAGTTCTCCTTCCTTGATGCCTTGTACCTTTGGGAGGTAACAAGACCCAGTTCATATTCTGTTAGGGTGTGTTTTGAACTGAGCTGATGATAATAAGAATGTGGTTTCAGATGATGTGGGCTATGGAGTACAATCCAAACAAGTTTGCATCATATGAAAAACAGGAGAACGGAACCAAACAGGATCCAAGGTTACTTAAGCAGTATGGTAAGTTCGAGAGGAAGTATATAAAGAGTGGTCAGAACGAGCAACACAACAACACGCTTGCTGTTTTCGTTGTGGCAAGTGTTCTTGAAACAAAGAACAAACGTCTCTTGAAAGAAGCTAAAGGCCTAGACGACGTTGTCCAGGTCTCTCTCAAGAAACCTCATGAGAACTTCATCTCTTTTATGGCGACTTAGTGTGATTTTGGTTGCAGATATTGGGTGGTATTGCGGGTAATTTAGACGCGAGAAAAGCGTGTAAAGAAGCGTTGAAGATTCATGAAAAGTTCCTGAGAAAGGTGACTACTCTTCTACTAATCATCAGTTTACTTCTCCTTTAACGTTCTGAGAGTTGCTAATGGATACATAACATGTTACATGTTCTTTCAGGCTAATAAGCAATAGACCTACTGCTTAACCTTTAACCATATGTTTCCCGGTTTTGTTAAACCATTTCGGTATGATCTTGGCCTGGATTGGTTACCGACATTGGACGCTGATAAATGTAGTAAAGGTTGCGGGAGGGATCCCCATGTTGATATGATGTGTGCTAAAGAAACTATACTTACGTGTGCCGTTTCTTGTTTATAAGAAGGAACTTCGTGACGTTTTATTTTGTGATATTCTGTGGAAAATGATGCAAGTCTAATCAACTAACTAATCATTCTCAAATTTGACATATTTGTTTCGTCTTTTGTTATATAATATAAAGTTTAAAGAAACACACGCAATCAAGTCATACAAATGCTTTACTTATATGATTGTAATACTGATATGATACTCGTGGATATGAGTCGACGATTTAGCTTTTGCTGTTGCCGAGAGATCTATGGACAAACTTGTCCTAGAATGATCTCTTGGGGTCTGGTTCTTATCTTTCTCTCTCAAGTCAAACCCAACAGTTTTGTATTTCTGTTCATAATCCATCCAAAAAGATAATCAAAAGGTAGCAAAATTTAGCACTATAAAACTTGCAGCGACTTTAATCACACTTTGATAAATTGACGAGAGCATTCTTGACTTTCATACGAATACAAGATGCATATGTTTGTATAGAAAATAAATTAACTTAATTTCTTAAACTAGTATGGAATAATATATTAAATGTTAATTTTCTATTTTTTGTTAACTTTCTAGGGTACTCTAGATTTGTCACAATTTTTCAGATTTTTCTTTATTTTCGTGTTTCCATAATCTTAATATGGTCGATCTTCTGAATCTCTTAATACATTTTAAAATTCAAACTAAATATACATATATATTAAACTATCTAATAAATTTTGAATCTGCGCCGCCATAAAAACTGAAATTATTCAAAATGTTAATTAGGTTTTGCGCCGCAAAAACATAATTAAAATGTTCTTTTTGAGCTAATAAACCTAAAAAATAAAGTGTTAATTTTGTTATTTATGTGATTTTTATTTTTGAATTATTTGTTTTACTTTTGTTTTCGTAAACCAGATTATGATACTCTCTTCATTAAGGATACTAATTGTTTTGCCCGCACATGCGGCCATAATCATCTTAAAAATACTTATTAGTATATGTTTTATTAATTCAAAAACCACTAAAATAAATTATTATATATGTTCATATTTGGCAAAGTTTTTCATCAAAATTTATATGCTTAAAATTGTGTTGTAATTTAAAAAAAAACACTCACATATTAGAAATATTTTATAAAATATATTGATACAATGTTTTTAAAAGTCTTTCATCAAAGTATATATACTTATAATTGTGTTGAATTTCTAAAAACATTCACACATTAGAGATATTTTAAAATATATACTTATACAATGTTTTTGCTTGATTAGTATTTAATTATAAAAAATTATTTTATAATTTAAAATTTTAACGTTTATAATAAAAATATTATTTTCAGATAGTAACACAATATATATAAGATTTATGTTTATTTTAAATATGTTTTAGTTTTGAAAATTTATTATATTAATTTATAATGACTATATTATCTAATATTATTAGTATAAAATTAGTTTTAATTATATAATAAACTATATATAAAAATTCATTAGGAGAGCTTGAACGCTAAAAACCACTTATTAATAATAGTTTAGATAAATAGATTATTCTATTTATTTCCTTGATGACAAAATTACATATATAAACAGTGGAGGAAAATGTAAAGTTAACTTTTCCTTTTCTTCTCCTCAAATGTTAAGTTAACTTTTATAAAATTGTAAAATATTCCAGTTTCCTTAGGGTGTATCCCTATATATATAATCCTAGACGAAGAATACATAACATAAAATAAGTTTTGCATTGAAGGCATTCAGTAAACACAAAAAATTTAAACACTTTTTGTTTGCAAGGAAAATATGAGTAGTACTGCTGGTCAATATGCCGTAGCATGCATCGTTGTCATCTTCATCATCTTGTTGGTTCTTTTAGCATGCTTCTACCCAAAGATTCTAAAGTGGCTAAAAATTAAAGATGATGTCGCTCCTAATGTGGCCCCAGCTTCGCAGGTTTAAGGTAATATATTAAGTTTCTTTTGATAAAAACTAATACGTATCAAATATAATATTTCTATAATTAATTAATCGCACCTTTTTCGTTTTTAGGGTTCAGAGTTACCGAGACAATGAGGTTGAAGATACAAAAGAAGAGTCTAGCTATGATCAGTTGATTCTTGTCTTGCGTGCTTTTTCTTCATCTTTTTAGCGTTTTAATATTTTCTATTTTACTGTTACAAAAAAATAATTCTCTATTTTATGGTATGTGTTATATAAAATAATACATTGGTTTTATTCTCTAATATATCAAATATAATTATTAATAAAATTAAAAACTTAATATATTTTAAAAATACGGATCCGAATCCGGATATACGGACTTAAAAATTAAGATATCCGGATTCGGTTTGAACGCATCCTAAATTTTATTATCCGGATTCGGATCCGGACACTCCAGATATCCTATTTTCAAAGTGGATCCGGGACGGATCTCGAATCGAATCCGGATAATACGTTTCATGCCTACTCTTTGCTTTATGTATAGTGGCAAAAAAAAAGAGCTTGATGTTTCAAACTTTGTTTATAGTTTCTTTTTGAAGATTTTGCCTCTTGGGAATTATCATCTTGATAACAAACACCATTGGATTCAAATCACTCTCATAGACGTCAAAGCTTATAGGATACCAGCAGGAAAAAAAAACAGAAAGATAGGCAATAAAACACTAAAACCCATTACTTGGGAATTTTATATTGCATATAACAGACAATAAACAAATATGTCCAAAGCTTATTATAAGCCCTCTAGAACAACAGAGTCGACTTTGTTAACACAATTCAACAAAAAAAACTTGTGATTTTTATCCCAAAACCCAAAACTTTACCTCTTCACCAGATACCTGCTAGTTCCATAAGCTAGGAACACAATGTTGAAATAATAAGGTCGACCTAACTCCTGCTTGATCTCTTCTTCCGAACATAGCATATGTTAAGTCTCAAACATCTTTCCCTACACTGACCTTTTTGTACTCTACTCGTTTGCATTGCGAACTAGCAATACGGGGTTACATTAGCCTTGTCTATCCACGAAGGTCTCTTTGCTTTATAGTAGAAATGCGCAATCATCTGGACTAATTCATCCGCCGTACGAACCTCTGCATCAAAGTTCAACACTGTATGTTAATGATCCATTGCCCATATACATTACAACAACAACAACAACAAAAAGAACAGCATTTAGCAAAACATCATATCACCTTTCTCCCTGTACAAAATCCTGTTTCCCCGTAAAAACAGAATCTGTGGACATGCCTTGGCTTTAAGAGCATATGCCAAATCTGTCTCGATGTTCAAGTCAATCTTAACCGCCTGTTTCATCAAACATGGTGATCCTTGTTAACAGAGAGCAAAGAGTGACAATGAAGGGCAAAATGTGCAAGTTATAGAGATAAACTGCAAACTATAGAGAATGCTTGTGACATACCCGTGGAGGTAGTCGATCTTTTGCATCCCAATAAACTTTAATGGCTTTCTCAAGCTCCTTCAATGTCTTCCAGTTATCACTAGCCCTGTAAACACCAAAACGATTGGTTCCTCAAAAAAAAAATGTTTCCTTTCCATTCAAGTTTGATGATCATAGACTCTTATTCTAAAAGGGTTCGTTCCATACGCAATAATAATCTCAAAAAACGGAAAAAGACAAAACCTTTTCATAGTTTGTATAGTTATCTCCTATGCACACAAGGTGTTCGTGAAAATGCGTCAAAGAAAGAACAAGCTTTTCACCTGTTATATCGCTCGAACACAAGGACGACGAGAGGGCTAGGATGAAAGGCGAAGCTTTCCCACTCCAAACAATTGATCTCTTTCACCCAATTATCATCAATCTCTCCTTCCCAATCGATCACAGTCCCGTCTTCTTCAACCACGTTCTTGATAGGATGTTTATCGAAGTACTCCGAAGCTTTGATTCCCCACCCAACATCTGTATCCACAGGCCAATCTGGATCTTCCTCTTCCACCACCATCTCTTCTTCTCCTTCTCCTTCACTTTCATCTTCTTCGTCAGCTCTGTCCTTGATGAAACTCGCCTTCTCCTTGTTCTCGAAAACTTCAGGATTCTGCTCTCGTATGGTGGAGAATGTCTTCTCGAGAGAGCTTCTCACGAAATCCTCCACAGCTTCCGCTTCGCTTCGTCGCCCGCGCTTTGGTTTACGCGGGACCTTCGTCGGAAAGTTCTCGCTCTCGGATTCCTTCTTCGGTTTGAGATTGGATTCAGGGTCGGGTACGGAACCAGACGAGACAGCAGCGAGAGGTTTCACGTTCCGGGATGATATTCTCGCCGGGGGAAGTAGTATTGAACTGCGGTTCGTGTCGGAAGATCTTGAGCTCAAGCTGGTGTGAAGCATCGGAGTTCTTGGCGCGAAGGAAGCTACTACTGGAAGATTCATCTCTCTCTCTCCGTCGATTTGCTGGAATGTTTTTTTTCCTTAATTTGAGTTTTGAACTTTTTGATCTTTAAGGAAGAGATAGAATGATGAAAACGACTGCGTTTGGACTCTATCAACTACGACAATTATTTTAGAACAGATCCAAATTAAAGCCCAATGACACAGAATTTTAACAATAAAAGCCCATTAATACAAAATAACACAAGTAACTTCTTTTCTTTAACACAACAACACATTTTGGAAAGTTTAGGATATTGTGTGAGTACATATTTTCCATAGGTAAAACAAATATATTTTCCATAGTTAAAAAGTAATATTTATATGATACCGAGAATGTAAACCTTACTTTTTTTTTTTATCTATTTGCCTCAAAATGCTAAATGAAGCTTGGAAGTGTCTGTCTATCTATATATATAATTTGTGTGCAAAAGAATGAAGCTAACACGACTATAGAAATAATAATAAGTTGCTGCTAAAGGTATAGAAGACGATATGGACAAGTTCGGTTTGTTATCCATTGCCTTTGGTTTGGCGTTCTGCATCGTATGTGTTGTAAAAGGATTAGGTTATCTTTGGGGAAGATGTTCGAATTACCTCAAAACTGATAAATCAGTAAAGACTAGTGCTGTAGTTTGAGGTATTATTATTATTTTCTTCTTCTTTTTTAATCCTTTGTTTCGAGCTAATACATGTATTTTATCCGAAGTCGATTACATATGTTTGGTACATGACAGTCTAGATGTCGTGGTGGACCGGTCAGGAACAAGATCGAGAGTACTGGAGCAATAAAAGTAGTTTGTGGTTGATTGTAATTGTAACGAATCTACCCATTGGAAATCTTAACAATCATTTGTGTTGTTTTAATTGTTGGCCATATGCATGTGTACCACATTCATGATGTCAAAGATTGAATTATTATTAATGCATGCAAGCCCAAAATATTGGCCCACAAGCTAAAAATATATATCTTAGGATAATCTTTAAAAAAAATTTGTCAAGGTCCAAAGAAAATAATCACAAAGAATTTTTTTATAAAGGTTGTAAATATAAATTTATATTTCTAAGTTTAATTAATTTAGATTTAGAGTTATGGATAAGTTATTTTGGTCATTTTTTGAAATACTTTTTTGATGACAATTTTTTTTTTTTAAAAAAACTATTTAAGAGAATCGCCGATAAAAAAAAATTGGACCTATTATCTTCAATTTCTTTTTGTAAAAAGACTAAAATTGCATCATGATTCAAACTCTCATTTTTACAAGTAGAGCTACATACATTTTAAATATTTTTTTGGCCCTGTAAATTTATATATCTTTTTCTAAACTCAATAAGATGTTTTATTATTTCTTCCCTATCAATTTAATTGGTGTTTTAATTTTTTTTATTTTGTTTTATAATAATTGATGTTTTCTTTATTCAAAAAAAATTGATGTTGTTTGAAAATTATGAACAATTGCAAAATATTATACATTTTTATTATTGGTTGTATTAATTTTATTTAATGATGTTTTTATGTAATTAAGATTTTGTTCGGGTGAGAATAACCAATAAGCGAATAACCATACACTAAATTACAAATAACCAATAACAGAATAACCAATAAGCGAATAACCATACACTAAATTACAAAATTTGAACACGTTTCACGATATCTCTAGCTTCATTATTGTAGTGTCCCAACTCCCAACTAATACTATCTTCACCTAAGAGCACCATTAACGCAATGGGTGCTTATTTTCTTTCTTTTTTTGATTTTGTTTTTTAAAAAAAAATAATAATTAATCATGGGCCGTCACGTGTCAGTGGAACCCGTGAACAGTTGAAAAACCAAGAGAACAACGCTTCCTATTTTGACGTTTCAAGCAACGACTCTTATTTTTTCTATGGATCCCACTAATTTTTTAAAATTTTTTATTAGATAAGCACCCCTTAAAAACTTGCGTTGATGGTGCTCTAACGATCCACGTGAACAAGTGCACTCCCTCGACTAGAACACTCCACACATTAAGGTTTTCAAACTATCACGAATATATACATGATTCAAAATATATAAGAAACCATAATTGTTACTAGTATCCATGGCCAGTCTAAACAAAGTCGGATGAAATATTTGTCTTTAACTTTCAAAATATTTGAAAAAAATTACATATATGTAGCTTCCCAAACTTGTAAACAAAGATTTTTTATTGAAATATTTACTAAATTGTCTATGGTCTCTAAAATGTAACGGTTGGTTCTACTAGTATATAATATTATTTTTTTGCTTAAAAACAATACAAAATATTATATAAATAAAACACTAATTGTATGAGTACTGCTGACGTGTGTGTTTTAATGTGCATGATTCATCATTTTTTTCTTATTAATATTTCAACTTTTCCTTGCTGCATCATTTGTAAATATTAGTTTCATATTTATTATATTTAAATAGAAAGAAATATGGAAATAGCTAATGAAAAACCCAGAAAGTGGACATATGAGAGTGAGAGACATTCTTAAAGAAAAGAAAAAGAAAATAAAAGGTAATACTAATAAACAGAAAAAGGAAGGAAATAATAATAAAAAAGGAAAAAAATACAAAAAGGTTGTAATACGATAAGTAACACATGTATCATCTCGTGTTCCAAAAAGTCCAAAGCTTTGGATCATTCCATCTGCTGTTTTTATTCTCCTCCTGCCTCCTGCATCATTCTTCTTCTTCACGCCGTCTCCTTTTTTTTTTCTTTTTAAAATTATTATTACTGAGGAAACAACAAACAAAGAGACAGAGACTCACTCACATCAATGCAGAACGCTACAAAGCAAAAGGCCCAGACAAAGTAAAAAAGATCAGATTTTTCTTTTCCAATTACTTCGAATCTGAACAACTCTGAAGAATCTGGAGGCCACCATGTCTGTTATCTTCCTTATCATCTCTTCTTCTTCTTTCCCGGAAAATCAAAGGTGTCTTCTTTTTCCTCCCTCTCTCTCTGATTCAGGGCTTTATTCTCAGTTGTTATCTCAATTTCGTTATAAAGTTGCGAACTTTTCAATACTGAACTGAGTTAGAATTGTATTGCATTAATGTGAATGTTTTGTTTTTATGTTATGATCTAACACGTGTTCTGAATCATTGAACTTTTTTGAGAAGCAATGAAGAAGAGCGAGGTTAGGTCCGAGAAGTTGCATTTAAGCAGACTAATTAAGACAGAGTTTAAGTAAGATCAGAATGAAGTGTTTGTGTTCTGGTGAACAAATGAGGCTTATAGAAGAACAAGACAACAAGCTTGGTGTAGGCAAGGACCACAATGTAAGCTCAGCTGCAGAGAGCGAGTATGCTAAGAAGCTAGACAATGTGAACATCGAAGAAGCTGAGTTATCTCTGCGTGAGACTAGTTCATTGAACTACGAGGTTCGGTTTTCTTCATCACTCTTAAGCTTTCCATGAAAAGAAAGCTGTATCATTGTGTTGTTGTTGCAGGAGGCGAGTGCACTTTTGGGGAGAATTGAGTATCAGAAAGGGAACGTAGAAGCGGCATTGCGAGTCTTTGAACGGATTGATATCGATGGGATCACAGTAAAGATCAAAACAGCTTTAGCATTTAGACAAGAACCAAAACATAGAAGAAGGTCCAAAACCAGCTTTGCTCCTCCTCCTCCCATGTCTAAACATACTATTAGTTTGCTCTTCGAAGCTATTTTCCTCAAAGCGAAATCGCTTCAACATCTTGGAAGGTTCCAAGGTAGTCACATGTCACAATCTTTTCAAAATGATTCTGTCTTTGGCTGAACAAAGTGATTTTTCTTGCAGAAGCTGCGCAGTCTTGCAGAGTCATTCTTGATATAGTGGAGGCTTCTTTGTCGGAAAATGTGACTGTTGATGTTAAGTTGAAGGAGACGCTAGCGAAAGCAGTTGAGCTGCTTCCTCAGCTGTGGAAACTAGCTTACTCGCCGCGTGAAGCTATCTTGTCTTATAGAAGAGCGCTTCTCAATCACTGGAAGCTTGATCCTGAAACTACAGCGAGGATACAGAAAGAGTACGCCGTGTTTCTTCTCTACTCCGGTGAAGAAGCTGTGCCGCCGAACCTGCGTTCTCAGACTGAAGGATCTTTTAGCCCGAGGAACAATGTGGAGGAAGCTATTCTTCTTCTCATGTTACTTCTCAGGAAAGTTAACCAGAAGAGAATCTCGTGGGATGCAGCCATCTTGGACCATCTCTCCTTCGCTCTTACCATCGCAGGGGATCTAACTGCTCTTGCTAAGCAACTTGAAGAGCTTAGTCCTGAGGTCTTGGACCAGAGGGAACTGTATCATACATTGTCTTTGTGTTACCACGGTGCAGGTGAAGATCTTGTTGCGCTCGGTTTGCTAAGGAAGCTTTTTTCTGAACGGGAAGATCCAAACCGGTTATCTGGTTTGCTGATGGCTTCCAAGATATGTGGTGAGAGTTCTGGTCTCGCTGAGGAAGGCTTAGACTATGCGAGGAGAGCACTGGGAAGCTTAGGCAACGAATGTGTTCAGTTAGATGGTGCAGCACGTCTAGTTTTAGGCATTGCACTCACTGAAAGCTCGAGAACAGCAGCTACTGAGACCGAGCGGGTAGCTAGGCTATCTGAGGGGATGCAAGCGCTAGAGTCTGCGGATATGACAGACTCGAGAGTCCTGCACCGTCTTGCTTTAGAGAATGCTGAGCAAAGGAAGCTGGAATCCGCGTTAGCATATGCTAAACATGCATTAAAGCTTGGAGCAGAGTCTGATCTTGAAGTATGGTTGCTTCTGGCTCGGGTTTTATCTGCGCAGAAACGGTTTTCAGACGCTGAGAGCATCGTGGATGCAGCGCTTAACGAGACAGGGAAGTGGGAACAAGGGAAGCTGTTGCGTCTGAAGGCAAAGCTTCGTGTAGCTAAAGGAGAAGTGAAGGATGCGATTAAGACTTACACACAACTTCTCGCACTCCTTCAGGTTCAAAGCAAAAGCTTCAGTTCTGGAAAGAAGATGCCAAAGGGATATGTAGAGGGGTTGAGGAGTCTGGAGCTTGGGACGTGGCATGATCTAGCTCATATCTATATAAACCTCTCGCAATGGCGTGACGCAGAGACATGTCTCTCGAGATCAAGACTCATCTTGCCTTACTCTCCTGTTCGATACCACACTGAAGGTACTTAACTGGTGTTTGAAACATTCAAGGTCTTGATGTTAATAGCTGCTTATTCATTCCTATTGCAGGTGTACTGTACAAGAGACAGGGCCAAGTAGAAGAGGCCATGGAGGCGTTCACAACTGCTTTAGACATCGATCCAATGCACGTTCCGAGCCTAATATCGAAGTCTGAGATTCTACTGGAGCTAGGGAACCGATCAAGCATAGCAGTTGTAAGAAGCTTTTTAATGGAAGCTCTTAGGATTGATAGACTGAACCAGTCTGCTTGGTACAATCTTGGGAAGATGTTCAAAGCTGAAGGATCTGTCTCGTCTATGCAAGAAGCTGTAGAGTGTTTTCAAGCGGCAGTTACACTGGAGGAGACAATGCCAGTAGAGCCATTCAGATGATTTTTTGTGTTTGTTTTTGATAGATGAATACAGGATATAAAGATGTATGTGTGGGTATGATGTGAAGTTTATAAACATTCTGTAATACACAGATGAAAGAACTTTAGGAGAAAGAAGCTCAGGGTTTCATATTCTAAAAACATTAAAACACAGAATCTGTATTCGTAAACTAATGATGAGTTGCAGCACATAGATTACATTTGAATAATGAAGATTCTCTCAAACTAAACACTTATTTGTTTTTGGTTTCTTCTTTAGGGATCTGTTATGTTTGTCTACACAGCAGAGTTGAGAGAATCTTCCATCAGAAAAATAGTTAAAACAGTAGAGAGACAAATCCTGATGAAGACCCTCAAGATAAGAGAGCTCTCTTTCTCTCTCTCTAACTGTTAAAACTCTGGAACTACGAAACAATCCAGCAAAACACCATTTCCTAGTAGATAGATTCTTTCAATTGTCGGTTTTGACTCGCTTTGGCTGTGGAGATTCTGGCTCTTGGCATTTCCTGGTCTCCTCTGGTGCGAGCTCCTCTGACTCTGCAGTCTTCTTGTCTTCTTGTTCAGATTTGGATGGTGAATCTGATGTTGAGGCTGTCCCTTTGCCAAGACCAGAGTTTTGTTTCTCGAACATCATTTGCAAGTACTTGCCTTGTTCTTCTATCCGGAGTTGCAGGTTTCTTTGAATCTGCAGCAACAAGGAAAGAAAAACATTTCATAGTCTTTAGAATCAATTCACCTTTGCACTATTTTCAACTTCACGAATCCATAGCTCATACACGGGCATTAAAAACCAAAGCTATAAGCAATGTCTTTTTGAATATAGATTGGTAACATACCTCGAGCTGCTCATGGAGTTGCTTCTGCACTTCCATCTGAAGTCGCAGAGCCTCTGTAATACCCATTCCTCTGTAGTATAAATATCGTACCAAGATGAGAATCTGTTAAAGATGGTGCAGAACTTGTTATGTTTCTTACCCTTTCAAGTCAAGAGTTGTTATATGTTCAATCGGTGTCAACTTCTTCTCTGATGAGCCTGTAACGCTCACATTAAATTGATTTTCAGGAAAATCAATCAAGGGGGTAAGAATAGGAAAAGACTTCAGTATCTACCAGTTTCTGATGACTCTGGCCTATATCTAGCCGTCCTATATTTCTGCAGGTTCATGAATCAAACACAATCTTTCATTAAAGAAGACAAATTGTATGCATTGTTAGCAGAGAGGAGAAAATTATAAGAACCTGCAAATGGCTTTTGACATGATATATAGTCAAGCCCTCAACTTTCATAATCTTCAGCACACCCTTAGGAGTTGCTCCTGCGATAATAGTGTAACCAGAAGGAAAGGTTATTATCTTTCCATAAAGTTAATGGAAAGCAAAGAGAAATAAAATGCTCACTGTCACCGCCACCAAGACTGTTGACAGCCTCAACAAAAGCCTCGTGAAGCTCTGGCGTCCAACGCATACGTGCTTTGTTATTACTGTTTGAAGATGTTGTGCTGACAGGTCGCAGTTCCACAGACACAGATGGAGAAGGTGGCTGCTGAGCAATCTGGGGTTGCGGTGGGATGATTTGCAGAGATTTCTGGTCCTAAAACAAGTGTACAATTAGGAAAATCAAAAAGACAAAAGTATAGACTTGAAAGTAAGAGTTTCAACAAACCTTTGTGTCTGAATTGGAAGTGGTGTCAAGCAGGAGATCATTCCAGTTAGTTGATAGCAAAGGATCTTCATCGGTGATCAAGTGGTCAGCCCATTCTTGCCAATCATTTCGTCTTTGAATGTCATCAAACGCCGCGCCGATGCCAATGCAGCCGTCCTCAATCTGGCTGTTGTTTGGAACGGCCTGGTGGTCTTCAGGGAAATCAAGAAACCCTCCAGGCAGTGAATCATGGCACCAAGAACCCTCATTACTGTTGCTTCCTGTGTAGTGTTTCTCGTGAGACACCATAGATGAGTAGTGGGGATTGGTTGAGAAACCAGATGATGAGGATGAACATATATGTCCAACTGCTCCACCGTTACTGGAAGAAAACAAGTGATAGGTTTGTTGTCCTAACGGCTTGTGGTCTGATCTCATGAAAGAATCTTCTAATGCTGCTGAAGGGTTTGGTGTAGATGGGATTGAACAATTACTGAGCTCCCTAGAACCTGATCTCTGAACCGGACGAGCCTCCATTGTTGTCCTGCCAAAACAAAAATACACAAATGAATTCTCCATACTTGAAACTGAATCTGTAAAGGCAGCAGCTTTGGTAAGACTCAAAAAAAAAAAACTTGTTAACAGAAGTAAACAAAGACTTGAAGTGCTCTTAAAGATTCTAGTGGCTGCACACCAATTCGAACCATGAAATCTCGAAGCTGATACACGAAAAAAGATAACTCGATAGGTGAGAAACTGCAGAAGAAGCTGTTCAATACTTAAACACCAAACTCAAAAAAAAAAAAAAATCTCAGTGAACACAGATGATGTCCGAAAAATCTAAAGAAATAGAGACAGAAGGCATATGATTTCGAGTGTACTGTCTATTCTATTTGTTTTCAAACGAAATGTAACGAGAAAATTCGAGAAAATCAGCAGCAGAGAAGGAAACGATATGAGAAGAGAAGCTCAAGAAGACGTTACTGAACCACAAAACAAATCTTAATTGTAATAAAACAACACAAAACATCGAAAGAAGAATCATCGAGAAAGCAAAACACATTATCCAACCAAACATCAAGTTCGCTGAAAAATAAAAAACTCAAATCGAATCCCAATTAACCAATCGTGAACAGTTTTTTTTTCTCGGGAAAGCAAACATAACGAAAGATATGAACTCTCTCTCTCTCTCTCTCTCTATGCATGAAACGCGAAAAGAAATAGTAAACTCTGACCTAGCAGAAACTCATGTGGAGCTTGGAGATGAACGAATCGAATCTAGATAACGATTAAGCCCTTGAGGAAGATCATCGGAGAAATCGTCTTGACGACTCGTTTCTCGTCCAAGGAGATGGTGGCTGTCTTAACAAGGGGATCAGTCTTCGTGCACTTACGCGCGGTGTAACAGCGCGTGAGATTATTTCGCTTGTTAGAACCAACTTAAATTCCCACGTGTGAACTGTTTATTGGATAAAGAAATCATTAATTAGGCTTTGTCTTTTTCTGTGGTTTTTATTATTTTTTGGGTTTTATGATACTTGTGGGCTTTAACTTCTTTCTAAGCCCACCAGGCTATTACGGCCCAAGTGGTCTCTGTTGATATTTTTGCTAAAGAACTGGTATTTCGTTGTCCAATAAGCATATATATGTTATCATGAGCTTGATCCAGGCTCCATCCCGTTTTGAATCTCATTCCAATTTTAAGCCCTAACTTCTTTTTCTATATGTTAAACCCAAATCTTTTGTTCTCTCAGTAACAAAGATTATTTGAATTTAAATCCTGATTCCTGAAGATAGCACAGCGAATACGATAACACTATCACAAACTGCTAGGTTACAGGAAAAAAAAAACGGATTTGGAAGTACTAGTTGGACTAAAGCCACTAGCTGTAAACAAACCATTTACAAACCATCCTGATAGATTTAATAAAAAAACTAGATTCTGAAAGGGCAGGTATATATATATATTTTTTTTTTGAGAAAAATAATTTTTGTATTTATGTTTTTTCTGTAATCATATTTGTGTTTAATCATTTATAAATAATATAAATAATTGAGTATCATTAATATAAAAAATAATACATGAGTAATAAATAGTTGGACCAAACATTTATCAACTCGTCATGTTTCTGTTTTAATATAATAGATTATCACTAAAATAGATTTTAAGTATAAAAATAACTAAAATAAATTTTATTAAAGGATGTAAATATATATTTATACTCTTTAAGTTAACTAATTTCTATTTATGGTTTAGAAATTATATGGTGAGGTTTTGGAGGTGAAGTTTAAAATTAAAAAAATTAAAAAATATATATTAAAATTTTCAACTGTTATTTTTTCTTTGAAATCTATTTTTGTGATAAAGGCTTTTTAAAAAAAATATTTGAGAGATTTTTCCATAGATCTTTCTTTCAAACAACTTTTTTTACTTATAATATAAAACTAGAACTTGATCCGCGCTCCTGCGCGGGTGTTTGATTTAACTTGTATTCAACGTAAACTGATAAATCACTGCTTTTATAAAAAAATCCTTTGTATATTTTTTATGTTTTGTAATTTACATATAGAGTATAATATTATATTATAATATAGGTGTTGATAAAAAATTATTTGTACATAATATTATATTAAAAATGTATAACTTGATGCAATTTGATGTAATTGTATTATTCATATATTAACTTTTTTTTTGTTAATTTATTTTGAAATGAAACAACATACTAAAATTTTTAATTATCAATATATAAATATCGATTTGGTTATATAAACTTTGGAATTGTAATTATTTAATTTAAATTTATTTTAAATGCAGTAGTAGAATCTGTAAATAAAAAAATATAAAAATAAAATACTTAATTTATTGTAAATGTAAAGGCTAAGTTTGTAAATAAAAGAAATTATTTTTAATACTGCTATCCATGTATCCAAACAATCCTCACTATCCATGTTTCCAAACAAAATCCTAAGGTACTTCTACTTTAATAAGATAGATGTACACAAGTTAAATAAATCCTAGAAATATAAACAAATCTTTTGACTTAGAGCTGGTAATTTAGACAAAATAATGAATTTATTTAAAAGGAGTCCACTTGGAACTTCCGAGGACCATATTGAGTTTTCTAACCAGAGGGACCATAATTAAATACATTTGTAATTTTTTGTTCTTTCTTGGAATATGGTATATGTATGGGTTTTACACCATCTCCCTCGTGGTCGTGGTACATTTCAAGTTCACATTTTTGTTTCTTCTTCCCCTATGGATAGTCAATTATCATTGCTAAAATTGACCATTCTTCTCCCAGTCGACTAATATAATAAATATTAGTTGACTTTTAAAGTCGTATGGATTGTTTAATAAGATATTTAAAAATTCTTTAAATATATCGGGTTCATTTAACAACAGGTGTAACTATTAAGATGAATAAAATATAATTGACTTTAAGCTTCTGTTGTTTAGTTTATCATCTATACTATGATATATATACATATTGGAACATGAATCATTGAATATTATTGAGAGTCAAACTACAACCTTGTGGGAGCTAAGAAATAAGAAAAATTGGACTATTCAAAAATAATACAATCATGGGTCGGACGATTTCTATTATGGCTACTACAAGTTCTTCTGCATGCCTTAATTTTTTTTTGGTACAAAACATGCCTTAGTTTTGACTGTGATTAAAAGATTATTTGAAACTATATGTTAGTTTTAAAAAGCTGTCTGCAGCATGGAATGGAGTCATGCATTATTCAAATCACAAGTCATATACCAAAATACATATCGAAAGATTTTTATTGCAGTTGTAATTAATATTGTTTACTAGATATAAATAATTTAGGATTCTTCGCTTATTGTTACAATTCTCAAGCAAATATCTTTTATTAGTTATGACAATGTAGAGTTGGAATCTTTCACCAAAATAAAATGTAGAGTCGGAATTCTCTTAACAGAGAGTATTGCTGAGGAAATCCCCTTTAGTTTAATCCTTTAATAAGAGTTCAATAATGCTTTTACATCAGAATGTATGAAACTCAGTAAAGACATAATTATGTAAATAAATGGAGACATGGATTCAGCATGAAGCAAAAAGTAATATCAAACATGAATTCTATAGGGCATGTTGTCATGAATCCTTATAAAACATGTAGAATTGTTGATTATAAAATCGTCTATAATATTTTTCACAGTTTGTAATATCATAATTATTTAGGATTAAAAAAAAGTCTGTTGTTTCCTTCACCCCATTGTGAAAGAATTTTTACTTTAGTTTCTATTAATGGAAAGTATTTTTCACATGTCCAACTGTTAGTTATGGCAGGATAGCCAGATGGATTTTAATTGACATTCGGTTGTAACAAGTTAGGATGATTTAATATTATATTTTTATGGACGGTCTCTACTCGCTGATTAACTCCTTAAGTTATGTGATGGACGTGTAGTATACGAAGAATATGCATGTGATACATTACTTTGATTATAAAGCCATAAACCAATTTATTTTTACTAAAACAAAACTGATATAATGAGGATTATAAATGTCCCTACAGCATCTGAAGGGTTGATCGAATAGTGAAGGACGTGGCTCTTCATGAATGTTCATGCATTGTATCCTCTTTGGACGTCGACAGTTTCTTTGACACTCCAAGTTAAACTTCATCTCGATTCTCTAAATAATTCCTTAATTTTTAAAGAGTTTGTAGTTTAATTCCTCCATGTTCGTCCACTCTTGTTAGTTTTACGTATGTTCTTGGACAATTATAAAACCAATGCATAATGTATAAGAATATTCCTTTCTTAGTCATTATTTCTAGCGCCGGAATAATATCTTCATAAAGAATTCATTGTGACTGATAATAAAAACTGAAATTTTAAGTCTCTCATTTTGTATATTATACTAAACTTTTTTCAATATCATCTGTGTATTTCATAGGGAATATTGGATGAATGGCCACTGGTCCGACCAAGTGATATAAGCCATGAATAATTATTCTACCTGCTTAAAATCAATGATATAATATTCGTACTAGTTTCAATAATTAATCAACTGGTTGTAATAGGCATGTTTATGTAGTTTTTTGTCGACCCATGTTTATGTAGTTATCAAATATTTTAACTATGTCAATAAAATAAAAACTTACAGGTTTTCAGAAACTGTTTTAATTCCTAGTGGTGACTAAATTACTGAACATATCTAGTAAAATTAGAAATGATTTCAAATTCATTAGTTGGTTACCATAAAATAGGAGTTAATGAACATGGTTGATACCCATATGACCACATTATTTTATATCGTAAATATAAATATGTGCGCATAATGTACATATGGTGTTTGCAGCATGTGGATATAAGTCATGTACCATGCAAGAAAACTCTTCCATGGATCAGAAGTTAATCACGATCCACCACGTCTCATTAAGACTAACCACATGTTTCATTATTTTAAATGATATTTTATACATATACATATATAATCTCTTATCTTTCTTGGTTTGACAAAAAACTCATACTAGTTTTACGATGTTATATGAAATATTTCTCATAAAAAGCCGCTGGGTAAATAACATAGAGGGAGATAATTAATAAATAAAAACTCTTAATTAAAGACTTTTTAAATTAAAATCTTAAGCTTTTAGAAGTCATATGAAACCAATATTTAACCAAACTTTTGCTGTATCTTCGTTTTTATTTTGTAAATTAGAAAAAAAAAACTTGAACAATTTCATTAAATATATAAACTACCAATCGAAAGTACTAAAAGTTAATGTTTTTTTTGCATTTTCCATATGAGAAGGTGTTTAATAATTAGACGATACATTTGATTCATCTCTTGAATCCATTATTTTAATTAAATAACCAATGACTTTGGTCCAGCTCTCTAGTTCTCAAAAAAAAACTTTGGTCCAAACTTTGGACCACAATCCTTGAAATTGAGTTTATTGGTTTATCTATCTATTGGGCGGTACCTTGTTTCAAATTTTTTTACTCAACAAATATTAAATATACCATTTAAATGCTGGAAGTTGTAGATTAATTATAATGAATCCAAATCCTAGTAAAGCGGACGTGTTTTGCCACATGAAAAACCTACTGTTGCGCCAGCTGCAGTAGCCCTGTCACGGTTATTAATTTTTTATGACTACATAATGTTGATTTATTGTTTACAATGATATAGTTCAGACATTCGATCGAAATATATTTTTCTCAAGATTAAAGTGTACTGTTAACTAATCATATGTGTCTTCGATATAAGAAACATAAATCGTTCATCCTAAAACATGTCGCTCTATTTAGGTATGGACATTGTTCTTTAATCAAAATAAATAAGGAAATACAGTTTGGTTTCTGATTATCTTCTTCATCGTCGACGTAGGCAAGAATCTTTTTTCATTTGTTTTGGTTATAAAAATTGTAATAATTGGCATGACAAACAGTTCGTATAGTTGTAACGATTTTGTTAATTATTATTTTTTAAAATTCATAACACTATACACTATCTCATGTGACCACTTCGATGGTATTGGTATGACGCACATTATATCTTGAATCTTCTACCCAATAACTCGAATCTTTCAATTAGTTTTACTTTTTTTTGTTATAAAGATGTTTCAACTACTTTGATCATATCTATAAGATTACATGTCGATTATGTGCATACATATATCATTTGTATATATCTATAACCTACATCATTATCATAAAATTTATCAGTATTAGATGTCTACATAACAATTGGAAACATTATAGATTTAATATAATCATTTGGTTGACAAAAATAGGATGTCTACATAACAATTGGAAACGTTATACTTTCATTAAAAGTATGCTATTCACCTATAACAAAAACAATTCATATCAGTATATATTATTTTCAGATTTTGAATTAACTAGCTAGGTTTGTATCTTTATATAAATAAACAAAAATCAATAGTAGGACATGCTCGTATGGTTTTTCGGGACGGCGTTGGCTAATTGAATCAGTTTAGGTTGTAACTAAACTGTAACCAAACTAACTATATATGTTAATCAATGATCACTGTAGGATATAAATGTTAAGAAAGAACATTCAAACTCTCTATACAATCGAATCAGATCATTATCTCCCATGTTCTGTCTCATATGAAAACCTCTATACAAATTCAAAAGATTTGTCTGATGATATGTTCCAATCGTTAGAAACTATTTTATTTTCTTGGTGAAAATAGCTGTTTTTTCTTCTTCTGATTAGTTTGGTTGATATCTGATTTAGCCATTTATCATATTGGTTAGACCATACATAGGAGACTCATCTACCAAATATATCAATAAAATCTTTTACAGTTCACTAAGATCAAAACTTTCAGACCAACTAAGCTGTCAAATGTTTCAAGAACGATCCCCTCTTGAGATATGCTCCTTCTACATGACACATAATTTGTAGAACTGAAACAACTAAAATTTGGAAACGTGGTTACAATTGGATTTATTAAATATGTTTTGTTGTAATGCTGTAATTTTTATTGTCTACACAAAAATAAAATCCCTTATTTGCTAAGGTCTTGGTGCCTATAAATCTTTATCAAGATTTTATGTCTTCAAACTCTCTCAACAAAAATATACTTATAATAATGCCAGTATCATCATTGTATTTATTACGATCTACAGAAAGATCCAAGACAAAGCGACCATATATATTCGGTATTGAAGTTTATGAGGTTTTGTTCCATTATTAGCACCACTAATTGCATAGTGTGTATATATATTAATATATGCATGTTAGGTATAGTGATAGTCGGATCGGAGTAATGTATGAGATGAGTTAGTTTCACAAGATCTTGGAAAATCTAGGGAGTTGTAATTTGCCAATCATTTCCATATGAATGTAACAAAATAGTTTAGTTAATAGTTTTATTTGGCTCCTATAGATTCTTCAACATCTCTTATTCCTCTCTATGATTATTCTCACATTCATTCGAAGGTTTTCATGTGACATGTTAAATTTTTTCTTTCAGTTTAAGTTATTCTTTTTATATATTTTTTTCTTTTCTTACAGCAACTTGAATAGTAATTATCTTGTATCAATCAACATAGAAAAAAATTTTTTTTTTAATAACTAAGTGATATTATTCTTACATAAGATAGTATATCGTTAATTATTATTTACTCATCATATGCAGAATTCCTTATATATTATTTGAAAAATATTATAACTTATGAGTTCTATTACGTGTCATCACTAGTTAGGCCTAAGCATTTTACTTAATAACCGAAACTGAATCCGATCCAAAAAAACTCAAATTCAAACCTGATCTGATCCATGAAAATATTTTAACGGATATTGAGTTGGAGAAGAATGGATATCCGAAAAAGGTAATACTCAATAACCAAATAGATATCCGAAATATCTGAAATATATATAATAACCTTAAATTCCATAATAGTTTAGACTCATTCATTTCCTCTTCAGAGTTCATGCTAAACCTAACATTCTTTTCGTTGTAGATTTTTATGGTTTCATTTTTATTTTTTCCACATTTTTCAATTTTATTAGAGACTACACTCTTTTTTAAGGTTGATTTGGTAAAGTATTACTATTTATTTTTGAGTATTTAATGTCATACTCTTTGGTTAACAGTTTATTTTGTTGTTGTTTACTTAATATTATATTGTTTTATCTTAAAACATATACATTTCTATTTGATTTAGATTTGTTTTTTTTATTCATGAGTTATATTAATTTCGATCTTGTTTTTAAGTAACTTTAAATAACCAAAACCAACCCGAATTATCCGAATTCGAACTTCAAATATCCAAACTCGACTCGAAGTCTGAAAATACCAAACATGTTCTATAGCGCTATAATGAAATACCCAAAAATCCAAAATACTCGACCTGAACCTGAACGGGTATCCGAATGTCCACCCACTAGATTAAGTCTTAGAATTTTTAGAGAAATATGTTTGTCATCTAAACATATGAAATAGTTTTCACTAAAAAATTATAAAATCAATTAGTATTCTACAAAAATATTATTTATTATTTAAAGCTATAAATTTCTTAATGTAACCAAAATATATATGAAAATTAATGATTTTTAATAATAAAAATTAATGATTATTAATAATAAAAATTAGATAACAATTTATGCATTCTCTATCATTTTTATTAAATCTTATATTATTAAACTAAAGTAAACAAGCATATTAACTGCATAAAAAATTGGAATTTTTAAATATGTCATATTTTAAAATTTTTAAAATGACTATAAATTACTAAACTACTAAAAATTTCACATTAAAAATCTTGTAATCAATGATTAACAATTTTTGTCATAACAAGATAAATATGGTCATAAAATATTATGAGTAGGAATTTTCATTTAAATATATTCATATTAATATATATATATATATATATATTAGTATCATTCAAATTAACATATATACCATGTAAAAGTATACAAATATTTTAATTTCAAAATTTTAAAATATGTATCGTATTTGAATTGATAAAGATGAAATATGTTTACAATTTTAATTTGATCAAATCATTAACTTATATTTACATATCTTTTGTTTTATAATTAAAATCCTTAAATTTTATTTATCCAGAAAAAAATATTCACTCCGTGCAAGACGCATGTTAGAACCTATCGTTGGTAAAAAATGCGTAATGAATCTATTTAATTTTTTGTTCTAAAAGTGCAATTTTCTAATGTCATAAATTTATTAAATTTGTGTTCTTCTTAAAAATATACATTATGTATGTGTTAAAAGTTAAAAACTGGTTCATATATTACATTATTTTGTTTAATTTATAATTTCACTATATTGTTATCATTTTCTTTATTGCTACTTAATTTTGCAGAATAAACTAAATAAATAAACATCGTGATTGTAAAATCGTATCTGAGACTTTGTTGTCAAGTGATAAAAATAAGACTTTAGGTTCAGTTTATCTAATATGCGAAACTAAGTTATATTTTACTTGAACATTGCATACAAATATAGATCTTTGATTTTAACTCATTTAAATACATAGAGAGAGATTATTCGTGGACTGCAACCCTTTTTAAGGATTAGTGTGAACCCTTAGGTTGAGATACCTGAAAGTTAATAAAGAAAAAATCTTACCATTACAAAAACTTATGAAATAGCAAAACCATCGGAAATGTTATTCCGTAGACGATTCCAAGGAACTTTCTTAATGCGGTCTAATGAACAGATAGTTGCTAATTGCTATGATTGACTGATCAAATTATTAAAAAGAAATATACGAAATAGTAAACAAAAGACCAATTGTTTTCTTTTTGCTCAAAAAGAGATCTTTTATCATTGCATAAATCAGTTTTAAATCATGAAAAACTATTATAATCTCCGGAATGGCACCTTTACAATCATGCTCTGAGCGTTATCCTAAAATCATTATTTTGCATTGGTAATAAAACACACATTGTTTTAAAAATATACACGTATTTAAATCAGTACAAATAGTCTTATACTTTAGTAGTTGTTGACGAGCAGCAGTTTGGAAAAGGTAACATACAGATTGACACATTATTTAAAACTCCACTCAAATGACTAAAAATCTCTCTCTTTTTTTTAAATAACTGCAAAATCACACTGATCAAAATTCGAATATATTAATATAAAACACTAAACTACATACTATTGATATATTGTGTGACTAATTAACTCAGCAAGCTCTCAAACATAATCACTGTAGGTAATAATAGTATATAGATGCGTGCTTACAGCATGAAATATAGTATTTGATTGCGGTTAGGCTTTTATATATACAAATGTATCAGTGCTTTATGTTCATCTTTCAATAATTATAACAAATATTTTAATTATTAAAGAACTGTCTCAGATCGATTATAGAACTAATAAGAAACCAATTTCATTTTACTTTTGTTATCTAATCATTATTTCGAGTTTTTTCATACATGAAATATTTTTGTAAATTTTTGACGATTTGATACTTATAATAAAGTTAAATATCAATGTTTTTATAAATATATAATAAACATGAAATAAAGACAATTTCACAAAATCACAGAAGATTAAGTAATTTTTAAAGAAAAATTTGGGATAACTAAGAGCAACTACAAAAGAACACTAAAACATCAAATTTGGTGACTTTATCTCCAATGAAGCTCTAAAATTACACTATCTCATCAAATTTGGTGTATAATATTGATTGTGATGTGAAGTTTGGTGTTGTAATTGAAAATGAAAAATAAAATTTGACACCATAACACTAAAATATAATACTAATACTTTAATTACAAAAAATAAAAAACATAATTAAGTAAACTAAAAACTTTCTGCGGCGAATGAGCTGCAAATTTCACTTTAGGCCTAAATGTGATGAAGCGATTCGTTTACGTATCCAATGATATCATCTTCCTCCTTTTTCCTTTACATGGTTTAATAGTATCGAATAGCACAATAATATTATAATAATTATAAAATATAGTTTGGTACGTTTCGTTTATCGTGATTACAAACCAACAAAAAAGTTATTAACTAAGTGGTCGTGACTCACGCACGATGATAATACATTGATCCACACCTAATAAGCTTTTCTCGTAAACCATATTTTCAAGTGCTTTTATAGAAAAAGGTGAATGCACTATGTATTCTTTCGGACCAAGGGATCAGGATGAGTTTTAACTCGAATGAGTCGAAATTATACCCGACAACGATGAACAACACTCTTAACCGGCTTGAAACCAATAACGTTAAAATGAGTGCATATATATAGATGTGCCCAACTCAAAGCTTCCAAAATGTTGTGGCATGAAAAGAAGAGAATACTCCATTGAAACCAAGGTTCCATGCACATGGCTTTACATCTTTAATTTTAGGTTTCTTCTTTCCACAATCCCATCTAGTGGGTATATTGGGATCCTATATCTTTTTTTTATAGTTGTTATATACTTCCTCCGTTTCTTATTAAATGATATTTAACATGAATGCACACATATTAAAAAAAATATTTTTAAAATAATAATATTAAAATATAATTTTTTTAACATAAATATCAATATTAAAAATATAATTAGTTACAAATTTTTTTGATAATGATAAAATTATTTAGATATGTGAAAATATCATCTATTATAAAAAATAAAAATTATTTAAAAAATCATCTATACAGAAATGGATGGAGTAAATAAATAAAAATCTTCTGCAAGCTCAAAAAACTTAACGCATATCCACTAACATGAGTGGCTTTTTTTCTGGTGTACTTTGAAAAGTGCACTTTACAATTGTAATTTCAAGTACCAATGAAGAGAAAAAGATTTTATCGTTGTCTCTAAGTTAGTCACCATCACTTGGCTAGCATAGGTTAGCTAAATCATGTTATTCCTACTTTCAAAGTTATCAGAGCTTTCCTTAATCACATATACCTATTACATATAGTATATTTTATTTTGATGGATTCTACTCCCTCCGTTTCAGAATATTGTAAGTTTTAGAATTTTCACACATATTAAGAAAACACGTAAATTTAGATTATAAATACATTATTTTTTGTAATTAGCGATTTTCCATGGTTTTTAGCCAATCAAAATTCAGTAAACCAAGTTAATGTTTTTGGAATCTACAATTTATCATAATTACTTGCATTGAAAATGTAAAATATAGATCTTTTAGAAACGAACGTTTTTTCTAAAACATGGATCATTATGAAACAGAGGGAGTATTGCTTTCATATCAACTCGTTCAAGAGAGAAAAATACTTTCATATGAACAAATCTTATAAAAGTCTGGAGATGGCGACAATTATATAAGTTGATACTAGGAGTATAAGTTTGCTTTTAAAAAAATAATTAAATACTTATCTTTATTTAGATAGTAAACAAAAACAAATTAGGAGATCACAATGAAATTTATTCATTTGTATGATGAAAATACTTTTAATAGATTTCAGTGAGAATATAGGATAATTAGCTACATATAGCATCACTCTTTTCTAGTTTACCCACATAAAAGTCTTTAGCATTTTCATTTTTGAGTTAGCATAAAGTTATGTGATAGCTCAGTTTTTACAGAAATTTATATGAGCTTAACTCAGTTTACAGAAAATCGCTTGTTATAAACTCACTGGATTTAACTAAAAAAGCCTCTAGTCATTTGGATTTTATACAATAAACACATGTATGGATAGTTATAAATCACAATTTCCGTACCTATATCATCACGTATTTGAAAATATAAGTATAATAGCTATTTTCAAATATATATTTAAAAATCAGCATTCACATATTTAATGAAAAATGTGGAGATGGCGGGACCAAGAAATAATAATAGTGGAGAAGCCTAATTAATGGAAGAGAATGGGTTTGATGTGATTTTATTCATTTGGTTCCACATACATCACAGCTTGGCTCATCATCTTATCCACGTGGCTTCCCATTCCACGTCATCATCTTATTCCCACATGGCTTCCTCCTGTGGGTCCCATGAGAATCAGTTCTATACTTCTATCTAGGGGTAGACACAGATCGAATAATCCCATAATTTTCAGTATTTGTGATTTGCTTCGTATCTTACGGATATCTAATTTTACGATTTGCTTTACTTCAGAATTACGAAGCAAATCACAAATACTGAAAATTACGGGGTTATTCGATCCGTACTCACCCCTAGATAGAAGTATAGAACTGATTCTCATGGGACCCACAGGAGGAAGCCATCCTTTCTCCCTAATTCATCACTTCCATCTCTACTCTAATTTCTAAACCTTACCATAAATTACTTAATTATATGATTATATCACTCTCTTTATTTCTTAAATTACTTTTGAACTCTCATTTGTATTAAAAATAAAATTTCATAATTAGTTTAATTCATTTTATGCTAACTTAAAATAAGTAAAAATGCAGAAATATAAATGATAAAAAGTTATTAAAAAAAAGAAAAAGGAAAAGATAATAAATAGATGTAAGTTTTAATATATTTTTTCAAAATTTTAATTTTCCAAAAAAAATGATATTAATTTTAAAATTTAACTTAAAGATAATTATATTTATAAATATTTTAAATTCGCGATGAAAGACTAAACCAATCTTTTAAATTTATTTATAAATATTAATTATTTATAAAATTTTGTAAATCCAACTTTACCCTCTAAATACTAAAATTTAAATAATAATAATTAAGATCTAAATTCCAATGTTATGGTATGTTAGATTGAATATATTTTTAAAAAATAGTATCAAACTTATAATATTTCAAACAATTTCTTTAATTTTTTAAACACTAATGTTTTAAATACATAAATAATTATTATTTTAAATAGTACCATTACTGTTAATTTTATATAATCATATAAAAGCATCTTCATCACAAAATAACTAAGATAATAAATTAAATAACAATAAGATATACTAATTAATTATTATAGATTTAAGAGCTTCAATCTAATACTCATTTTAATTGAGAAACTATTAGATTAAATTATGATATTTGAAAATTCAAATAAATTTTATCATCATCTTTAAATTAGTTTTTTGAAAAACTTTCTTAAAACTCTGTAACGTGGACATTCTAATAAATTACACACAAAAATGGTCGGTAGAAAATTGTATTTCCCAATACCAAAATATTACTTCATCCTCAAGCACTATCTCTGGTTATTACAAGTGCTCAACCGTCACAAAACCCATTAGCTAACTTTTATATAAACAAATCCAACTCTTAAGCAATCATACTCACAAGCAGTATGTTACTAATAATTAAAATAAATATCAGCAGCTCATGATCATATATTATACAAATATCATCATCTCCTGGAAAAAAAATATTCAACGCCACATGGGATCTTCTCCTCTATATAAACATCATTACCTCCAAACACTTTCTTCATTCCAAATTCAAAACCATTTCCTCTCTCTCTCTCTCTACAAATCTTCAACTTCTCTCTCTCTCTAAAATGGAGAATGTGTTTCGTTTGATGGATCAAGAAGTAATAACAACTAACCGGTGCATTTGGGTCAACGGACCGGTTATCGTGGGAGCAGGACCGTCCGGTTTAGCCACGGCCGCTTGTCTCCGGGAGCAAAACGTTCCTTTCGTGGTTCTAGAGAGAGCAGACTGTATAGCTTCACTATGGCAAAACAGAACATACGACCGTCTCAAGCTTCACCTCCCCAAGAAGTTCTGTCAATTACCCAAAATGCCCTTCCCGGAGAGCTTCCCGGAGTACCCGACGAAGCGTCAGTTCATCGACTACCTCGAGTCTTACGCCTCCCGGTTCGAGATCAACCCGAAGTTCAACGAGTGTGTGCAGACCGCTCGGTTCGATGAGTCCAGCGGGCTGTGGCGAGTCAAGACCGTGTCGAGCACTGAGTCAACTCGGACGGAGGTCGAGTATATTTGCCGGTGGCTTGTGGTGGCTACGGGAGAGAATGCGGAGAGAGTGGTGCCGGAGATTGATGGGCTTTCTGAGTTTACCGGGGAGGTGATCCACGCATGTGATTACAAGTCCGGCGAGAAGTTCGCCGGAAAGAGAGTACTAGTCGTCGGTTGTGGAAACTCCGGGATGGAGGTTTCTCTTGACCTTGCTAATCACTTCGCTAAGCCTTCTATGGTCGTGAGAAGCTCGGTAAGTCATTAAAGATCTCATTCAGTTTCGTTCTAACCATAACTAATATTACATGACGTGGTTTCGGGTCTCGGAGTCTGAACAAAGTGTAAATCTTTTTGTTCAGGTTCATGTGATGCCTAGAGAAGTAATGGGGAAGTCAACGTTTGAGCTTGCCACGAAGATGCTAGCATGGCTTCCTTTATGGCTCGTGGACAAGATATTGTTGGTTTTGTGTTGGCTAGTGCTTGGGAACATCGAGAAGTACGGTTTGAAACGACCCGAGATGGGTCCGATGGAGCTAAAGAGCGTTAAAGGAAAGACGCCGGTGCTTGACATCGGAGCTATGGAGAAGATCCGATCAGGAAAGATCGATGTGGTTCCAGGAATCAAAAGGTTTGATGGGAACAGAGTCGAGCTCGTTAATGGAGAACAACTCGAGGTTGACTCAGTTGTACTCGCTACTGGTTACCGTAGCAACGTCCCATATTGGCTACAGGTGAGAAAACAAAACCAATAAGTTTTTAAAAACTTTGATAATTGGATCCGGTTTAACTAAACCGGGTTTGTTCTTTATGTCATGTGTACTGATTGTGTTTTGCGTTGTTATAGGAGAGTGAGTTCTTTGCAAAGAATGGTTTCCCGAAAGCAGCGAACAGTGGTTGGAAAGGAAGGACCGGGTTGTATGCGGTCGGGTTTACGAGGAGAGGGCTCTCAGGTGTGTCTATGGACGCGGTTAAGATTGCACAAGACATAGGCTCTGTTTGGAAACTCGAAACAAAACAACCCACAAAAAGGTCGAGGGCTTGTCATAGAAGATGTATCTCCCAACAACTCTAATTGTAGGAGAAAGATATAGAGTTTTAGGACAGAGATAGATCACATCTTAGAGAAGCAAAGAAGAAGAGCCCTCTCCTGAAGAAGACCCATCACACGGTGTTGTGTGTGTTTGTTTTTTTTTGTTACCTCCTCCACTTGTTTTGGGAGAACAGAGAATGATGTGGCCTTTTTGTTTTCTATTCTTTAGGTGTTCTTTGATTTTTTTCTGTACAAGTTTTTTTTTTCTTATAATTTTGCATAGTTAAAACTTTTAACGTCTATATTGGATACAAGTCTCTAATATTTCTAAAGTGGAAATGTTTCAGTTTATTTTATCATCTTTTCATTTGTTTTGTTTAAGCTCTCTTGGCTTTTCATTTGTCAAAAGTTTTCTAGTCCATCTTTTATTCGGTACTGAACAAACTCCCTATTGATGATATTTTTGAAAGAATTTCTCATATGATTGTTCATTCTCGAAAGGATTCGAATCTTAATTACCATCATACATTAGAAATACACTAACCGACTTGTAAAAGATTCATTCAAAGTTCAAACTTGAATTTTCATTCTCCAACTTGAATTATGAATCTTATTACAGTGACTTAGAAGCTTGAATAAATCTTTTAAACCTACTCGAAATTGGTTTGAATAAATATATTTGAATATATTTATTTGTATATTTGAATAAATATACAAATGAACCTACTCGAAATTGGTTTGGCCCTGTTGAAATATCAGCAAGTGCTTCTTAGATAAAAAAAAATATATATATGTGCTTTTTTAGTGAGAGGAATCCAATGTCAAAATTCAAACTAATTGGGATTATTAAAATCTCGATTTTCTCTCTATTTAGAACATCTATAGATGGCTTAACCATAATTATTAGATTACAAAGTGCATACTCCATCCCGGAATTTGATATGTATCAAATGGTTTCATTAGATTTTATTCAATTTCACTCTGAGCTGATTAAGAAAAACTTTGACCTAGTTTAATTGAGTAATCTCTATTTTAAGCTATAGTTCGACGTAGGCTGTTTCTTTCTTTTTAATATGGATGGACCGAAATTTATCCCTAGTTGACACGTCTATGACTCTAGTTAATATGTATGGACCAAAATTTATTGAGCAGGATTAACCGGAGTCTCTTAAGGTGGGGTTCTTAGCTTTTCTAAGAGACGTATCTTAGCTTTTAACTAAAAAAACTTAAGAACCGTCTCTTAAATAAGAATCATAAGAGCCGTCTCTTAGCGGGAAAAATATAAAAAAAAAAAAAAAAATTAAAAAGTCAAATTTTTCGTTAAGAACCCCACCTTAAGAGACCTGGGTTAATCATTGCCTTAAGAACCAACACAACCGTTTCATTATTTCATATACCATGCAGGACTTCACGTCAAATTGATAATCATTTTAAAATAACATTTCCTTACTAATGACCCCGACTTCAAGATTTATATTCTATGAACGAATGAAATGATGCTACTGGAAAAATTGAAACATTATGAGTCTATGACAACGAAATATTTAGTACAGTATATGCATATTATGTAGCAAGAAGGCAAAAGTCATCAGTTCATTTCATATACATAACACAGCACAGATCCTTTAATCAGGAAAAGCAAATTTCTAACTAGTTAATAAGAACTTTGTAGCTAAAAACTTTCAAAAAGAACTAATTAGTAATGATTCTCAAACACATGTGTTAGCTAGGTGTTTTATGCAGGCTGAAATTTTAAAAAAAACATTAGGTTATGTAACCTAATTAACAGAATTTATAATTAAATCCCACTTTACATTCAGTTCGAGTCATTATATGCAATTATGAATGTCGTGGTTCATGCATCAAGTTTTGGCTTTTCACGGAAAGAATATAGGTACATTCTTTTTGGTTACTAAGTGTTATTCGATAGAAGTTTTGGACCTCTCGACTTATCTAAAAGAGTTTTAACCATTATGTAATATAACTGGAAAATAAATTATGTAATTTATCCCCAAATAACCATTATGAAATTTTATCGGAAAATACATTATGTAACTGAACCCCAAGAATATCGTTGGCAGAAACTCGAAAGCAAGGAACTCCCGTAATGTAAAAAAAAAAATCAATTTATAGGGGCAAAACAAAACGAGAAAAGTGAATAAATTTTCTGATGACATTTAAAACCCACGTGTGTTGGGTCCAGACTTCATTTATATAGATTAATAAAAGAGATCTTACAGTGTCACATCAAATGTAGATTGGCATACGACCAATGTCTAAGGATAAAGCCAGCAGTTCAAAACCAATATCGACCACAGCATTCATAATTTATATTCATATTATTAGGAATATTATTGATAGGCAGAGTTTATAATAATTTGAGTCAAACTTGTATATATTTTCTTGCTGTTACATGTTATCCTTTTTATTGTATGAAAACATTATCCTCTTTGATAGAAAAGGGATTGTTATCATATTCCATGCAACTTTTCTATAAAAATCCTCTCGACTGTTATCATAGAGTTACAAAAAATCTAATAGTTAAGTATATAGTATAGATTTTGATGCTACAAAGATTATTGCGTAAATTTCTGCAATTTAGTATATATAAATTATTGATACATGTTACATTGGTACTGAATCATATACACATTAGGATGTGTTCTAGCGGACGTCACAATCAAATTTTGACAATATATCGATTGAAAAAAACGATTTCAAGCCTATGTTTAAAAAGTAAAATTAAAGTTCCATCAAAAATGCTTGATCTGGATAGACATAATATCTTGAAAGCAGAACATATGATGATTGTGACTATATACAATACATTATCATATATATAATGCATGAATCTAGCCTCATGTACCGTCACCTCATGTTTTACCTATTTAAAAACTACGGGAAAATCTTGAAAAATTCTATACAAAGGCTCTGACTGGTAATTAATAGAGTAAGTTCTGATTAGAGTGAAAAAGAAAAGGTTGAAATTGGAGGAAAGAAAAAAAAATGAAAATAAGAGTAATTTTTTTTACTTTTGACTGAAGTTGAGTGATATATTACTCTACTTTTAGTTTATTTAAAGTAAATTGGTAAATTTTTAACTTTATTGGACAATAGTAGAGTAACTAGGTATAATTTCTTTTACTCCACATTATTATCCCCAGTGATGCTATACACTCACAACCAAAGAGTAAAAGGGTAACCGCTAACACATGGGAATGGCCACAAATTATCCAAGGGAGAAATCACTCATGTTCAAGGGCCCATATTGTCCATCTTCAAATTACCAAAGTCTGCAAAAAAAACTAGGGTTTGTTCGTTTCACATGCCTATGTTTGTTAAGACGAACTAGTGGTGAGAGAAATAAAAACATTCATCTACAGGCTACACTAAACACACGAAAGAAGAAAGCAACAAGCACTTCATAATTACTACACGCAATGTTAAAAGTTTACTTTAAATTCACCTTTACAAGTCCATCGCTCAAGGTATATACCTAAAAGTTTTTATAATAATGTATGTAGGTTTTTTTCTACAAGTACCTAAGACCCCCAAGGTTTTTTTCTTGATATATGTTTACGTATATATAATTTCTCAGATTCTAGTCTTTACTATAAAAAGGTACGTAAAGAGTAAAATTCAAACGTACTGGATTTAATCATTGGGATGGGTAAACTTTCGAATGGAACATTATTGCACCCATGTCTCTATATCACTTTTATGTACCTACAACCCCCACAAGTACATGTATTATGCATATTGTTTTTTTCTGTAGAGATTTTAGTTCCGGAACCGGCTCAAGATTCATTTTGATTCTTTCCAATTTTCTTGATATATAGAGGTTACAGAAGTGCTATGTATGGGTACATAGGCTAAATTATTTTTGGGGTTTGGATATTCAAATTCAACCTACAATTTATACTATTTTTATTTGAAACCTAAAATTTATATTAAAATTTCATAAGCTATAATTTTATGCAATATTTATTATCTCTCTTGGTATTTTAGATATTTTCATCTTCTGTGTAAAAGTTACAATTTATTTTTAACAGAATGATACATATCTCTATTTTTTTAAGTATTTGATTTGTGCCAGTATTTTGTGTACGTTACATATATACACACGGACAACACAAGGAACTTGAACAAGCGAGAGTAATGGCCAAATACTTTGGTCAGAATTGTATATCATTGTTTATCATTTAAGGGGATTATTTGTGTGTGTGCAAATATATAATATTTAATATATCATGCATATATCAAATTAATATGTATTAATATATATATATATATATATATATATATATATATATATATATATATGTATATATATATAGATAAATAGACACGTATGAATAGAGCAAAGATTTGGATTATAAATGAATGAAGAAAATGTTGGTGGGATGGTGACAAAGCCAAATTGGGAAACAATGAAATAATTTGAACCCATGACGTTACAACTGGTTAAAAGTCCCCACATGATCTTATCAAAGTAGGTCCATAGATGAGTTGTTTCTCACGATTTTTGCAATATATGGCCTCTTTTTCATGTCATACGTACTTTTTGCTAAAGAATTTTCCGCAGATTCACCACGCATATACAAAGTGGATAGAATTTACCACAAAGTTGATATGAACATGGGGCTATACCATTTCCATTATGCCACACCACGAGCGGATTAAAACGACAAACTTGCCAAAAAAAATAGTGGTATAACTGAATAATGTAAATTTTATCATAATTAGTCGTTGGACAGAAATAATAATAATCCAAGCCAAAACATCACCAAACTATCTAATAAAAGATCTCCAAATGTTTTACATTTTTGTAGGATAGTGGAAACTCCCTTGTTTTAGTGGTTTAACTAATGGTTCATTAATTAATACTTTTAGGCTGAATTTCAATTTTAAAAGAAATCAAATTATGCAAATTATTAGAGAATATATTTATAAAAGATCTTCCACATAGCACATTACGTACTGTTAGGAATAGATTTCATAGGACAACTCAAGGTGATGAAGTTAGATGTGAATCCACATAAGACATATTAAATTATCGGTTGTAATATTGTTTATGTAATGTTTCTCATAGTTTATAGTTTATAATGAATAATTAACTAGTATAAAAAGAATTACAAATATATATTTGATTGAATGATTAATGTAGTGGGGATTATTCAGTTATGCGAAGTCGATAAATGTTGGTTGGCCTATAATAAAAAAATTTCAAATAGCATATAACGTGGAAAAACAAAAAAAGGTAAAATATAATTTTATTCAAGTGTGCGTCTATCAAATGTCTATTGTTCAGCAGGTATGATTTGTTTGGAATTTCTATGAGGCCCCTTATAGAAGCCATAATCAAACAAGGCTTTTGTACAGACGAAAAAGCTCATTAATAGTAGTAAAAGGCCCATTAAGTATGGTCCGCGGAAATTCCAGCTTCTTTTTAGAAAACAAAATATATATTTTTTTTTTTAAAGGAAAAAGAGGACAAGTCACGAGACAAGAAGTACAACGCAAATAAGCTCCAAGAATCTGTGTCTTACTTTTCTGAAAGTCCAAAGGGTCAGAAGATCTCCATGACAGTCACAGCTTTCAACTCATTGAAACTCACTTCTTATTCTTTATCTCTGATAAGCTGCGGTGGTATCAGAAACTCCCGTTGGATCTCCTTTCAAGAGATGTCTAAAGCACACATGTTCTGTCCGAGCCATGTCTTCCTCTTCTTCGGCTGCTTCGTCTTCTTCCTTCGGATCAAGAATGGAGGAGAGCGTGAAGAAAACATATGCTTGTTGGTGTTGTGTGTGTGTTGAAAGATACTGTACTGTACTGAAGTGAAGTGAAGACATTGTTCAAGAGACTTGGAGTTCAGCCACTGGTGATTGAATTGGATTTGGTTTCATATGCACATACTATTCTAAGTTATGTTGTCAAACATTTGTTGATTCGATTCTTTATCCTTAGTCTGAATCTCTGACTCATTGTTAGGTAGGTTCACAAGGGCCACAACTGCAGAGGTTACAACAACAACAACAAGAACAGAGGTTCTGTAAATTTCATATTACTTTCAAGAGTGTTACAGCTGTTGCTATTTTCCCGGGGAATGTTATTGTTTTGAAACTTAATGAACCTCATTGCTTGTAATTTTGTAATGGCACAGTTATATTCTCTGTGTGTATGCTTTCAGTTACGTTTTTGAACGGGTATGGTTAAGCGTTAACCATTGATTAGAGAGGATATAAAAAATATAGAAATTGAGAGAAATATATGGTAGATGTTTTGGTACATACGGTTCTGGTCAAGTTACAAACAGATAAGACCGGTATGAAGATTAAACCAAATACACAACACTTCTTTTAGGTCCTCTCTCATTTAAGCTTTAACTTCTTCAATCTCATCCAATGCATAGTTGTTGGTCGATATGTTCGCGTAATTCACTTTCGCGAACCGGACCACAACAGGGTACCGGGTCTTTGGATCCTGCACATTTGTAAACCGGGTCAAAAAAATTATACAAACATGCTTTAGTGTTATGTATAGTATGTAATAGCATAATTAACTATCAGCATTGGGAGTTTTTCCAACATAACTTACCAAAATATATTAATATTTAATAAACAGGTTTTTTAAATTTTGAGAATTTTATGTCAAAGTTTTTCAAACAAGAGATTTTAGCATAGGTTTCTCAAACTTTTAAAAGATTTCTTAAATAAATATTAATTTATTGTGTGAGAAACTAATGTCTAGAGATTCCCAATGAGGATGTTCTAAATTGGCTCCCAAATCGTTCACTGAAAACTAAATATGTTTACCTGATCAACGGCCACAACTGATCCAACGGTCTTGTACCAGTATGATTCTTTCCTTAGAATCTTGACCTACAAACCCCCAGCAATTCATAGAAATATCAAAGAATCAGTAATTTTTAAGTAAAGAAAAAAAAACAAAATTTGAACAAATAAAATGGAAATGATGAGGTAGAATGTAAACTAACTATATAAAACTTAAACTAATTTACAAAATACAAATTGTAACATTTTAGATCCAACAAGATGTGGTAACAGTTTGGGCGTATGCATGCGTATGTTATAGTATATACAAAGATGGTTGTTTAGATTAGCTGACCTTGGCCCCTCTCTTAGGGCCAATAGGAGGCGGCTTGGGTTTGGCGGCAGCAGGTGCAGCCGGCGCAGCTACAGCTGCCGGAGCACCTTCTGGCGCAGGTGTTTCTGGAGCCGCCTCATCGGCTGCTCTGACTACGAGCCTAGAACCGGCGTTTCTCATAGGTAAGAAAGACACGGAGTTCCTGGACGATGAAGCGCCGGCGGCTGCCGTGACGTTGGCCGGTAAAAGAAACACCGAAGATGCTGACATCATCGCCATCTGTAGAGTTTTTTTTCTTTTTGTGGCTTCTTTATTGGTTCTTCCGACAAGAAAGAGTGAGTTCTTGATTCGTATTATGTTGGAAAGGGGCTAAGAAAAGAGGGAGTGGTGGTGGTGTTTTGGATTAACCAAATCGTTTCCCTCCACTTGATATCAGCCACGTGTCATTACATATCGGTTCTTAAGGATAACGTGATGACATGTAATTTTGATACTTTTCTTTTTCATTGTATTTCGTTTCTGACAAGGATTATTTTTTTTTTAGAAAAATGAATAGGAAAAAAGATTTAATGTGTTTGTTGTAATATAATCCATAAGCAGTTTATTTGCAATTGTTTAAATAAATTCAGAAAGGAAATCAAAAAGATTTCACAGCTTTTTTTCATCCATTGTGAAATAAAAAAAAATTCACAGTCAATTATTTATCAAAAGAGTTCGGTCTGTAACTATTAAATGTTTTTTTTTCAATTAATTATCCAGAATTTTTGTATCTGTACACGTTTTTCCTGCAAACATTACCAACACACACAAATATCTCATGCATTTGTTTGACTAACGTTATCCCTTTTATAAGGCGTGAAAAGAATAGAAACGCCTAGTAGACTTTTTTCCCCATAATAATTATCTTAAATATAAATATGATTTGAAAATTTAGATTAATTAAAATCAACATAAAACATAATTGATGGAGAATCTTAAGTATTTCATGCAAACTTATTCACCATTTAAAATCTGATATTGGTGTTTTGACAGAGGTGTATGTTTATAGAGAAATAAGTAGAAAGTTCTTTACTAAATATGCTTGGATGATTTGGAATGAGAGATTTTGCCACTTTATGTAGAATATCATTTTAAGCTTTTTTGTCAACTATTCATATTCTTAAACCAATTCTAAATCGACAGTAAAATTACTCTAAAAAGTAACTCTTGTTTATATGAGAAAATAAACATTTAGAGTATCATCAGTGGTGAATTTCTCACCTTCATGTTTTTAACTATCTTATATTAATATTTTGATATTTTTATTTTTGTCATTAAATTTAAATATAAAAATATAATTATCCACTTAAAATGAGACAAATATAAAAATCATCTCTCACATCTTCTTCGAAGTATCCTCATAAAGAAACCTCTCTTATATTTTTATTCTATTTTTCAATAAATTTCATTATTTTTAATATGAGAAACTCTTTCTTATACTCCGACTAATCATGCTTTTATAGTTCTAATCTATTTTTCTAGGGTAGCATTGTAATTGTTGTTCTTTCTCGTAATATGAACTAAGCTACAACTCTCACAATAATCATTCAAAAACATGAAGCTAACTACGAGATAAATGATGATCAGTCGACTGAGTTTGTAAGCACATTCACCAAATCTGACCAATATGTCTTGACTCAGATCTAAGAAATCTATATCTCTTTCAAACATGTCATAGTCCAAAATCATCTTTCTATCTCTACATGTAAAGGCTTTATAGTATTCTCACCAAAGACTGTTTTGCTGCTGGCTGATCAAATTGTATGGATTTGATACGGTCAAGTCTTGTTCTTGATGCTATTCTCTTTGACTGATACATTGAGTATCTCCTCTTCCACTGTTACAGCTAACGAGGATAGAGTATGTACATTCCAAAGGTTATCTGCATAGAGATAACAAAGCTGATAACTTCCTCATGAGCTTAGGCCGGAAAGCGAATCAGGTATGTTCCTGCTGTTTTTGAAACAGATTTGCTGATAAAAGAGATGGTGTCATTGGTAAGTTTCTGTTATCAGAGGTTTATCTAATTGACTTTGGACTTGCCAAAAGATATCTTGATGCCAACTTTGCTTCCTATTTTCATTACTGCCACACGCTCTATCTGACGTATATGCATTTTTCTTTTCTTTGAATCAGTTAACGTTAAGTTTGGTGTTGTGTCACATTTCATGTTACATTCTAACAAAAAAATATGTCGTTTACATTCCAGGCAGTTCCCGGGTCAAGCAATACTCTTGCAACGTCAATGGACACAAGCAATCATCGAGATGGAGATGTGTGTATCATCAATACTCAATGGACACAAGCAATCATCCTGGCATCCATGAACACACACACAAAGGCATGAAGTGTATGTTTGCTTTACATTCAAAGATTTTTCTCCACCCTTTGTATAATTCTTACACCATATGTGTAATCTCGTTATGTGGTCCATGTATATAATTTTTTAAGCTACTCACTCTGTGATAAGTTTCCTAAGTTGGGCACGACTCTGTGCTGCGGCTTGGTAATCATGTATATCAGTATATGTGTTAATGAATAATAACATTCTTTGCAGATATCCAAAGCCAAGCTTGAGCTAGGAGATGTCTTGAAAGGCTTAGGAGACATGTTGACAACATGCACTCTTTAGGTAAATCATCATCAAATCATCCAAGAGTATTGGTGTGGGTTGTATCTGCAGCTTCAGTGAAACTTGTTGGTTTATAATTAGAAGAACTTGATGCTTAACTCTCATAGGAGTTCACCTTGGCCTTACTTTTAACTTTACTTATTTCTTTTGCTGTATGAATCAGTCCATATTCTACCTAATACACTTATAATATACTATAATTTAAGTTTGATTATATTCTATTACATCCTTAGATTCAGTTTAATAATGTATATATATAAAAATTGTATGTCCATTCATAAACGTCATATGTTGGACCGTAAGAGATGATGCAATGACTTCCTTTCTACGTAACAACCATCTTTGGCCTCATTTACCTATTTGATACTAATTTTATGATATGTTCTTTGATATTTATTCCATATATAAATAAAGTTTGCTAAAATCTGGAATTTTTTTGTAAGCTATCTCAATAGGATTAGTTAAATTAAACGATAATTTATGCCAATCATAATCAAAGGCGATTATTAAAAGAAATTAAGGATAAATGAATTTCGTAAATGGAATTCCAGATCAGTATTGAATTATACAACCAACATTTAAATACAACAGATAGTCTTATAAGCTTTTAGATGAAATATTAAATCATAAAGTATTGAAAAGGTTCTCCTATGGTGCTTCACTCAAGGCATCCCAGGTTGATCTATCCTCGTGTTACAAAGTTAAAACGATGTTCAAGTGAAAACTGAAAAGGAAAGGTTTTCCATTTAATTATATGGACTTTAGAAAGCATACTGTGTGTATATGTGTATGACGAAATATACGTCTATTTCAAGTTTAGTGGCATAATTTATTTATCAATATATAAAGACAAAATCAGAGGAGTCAGACTCCTACACTAAATACTGACAAATTTAATTGAAAATCTATATATTATGATACTGAAAAATGGTGATATAAATTACTTCCTCCGTTATGTAATGTAAAAGTTTATTTTCAGAAACATAAAAATATAATTGATCGAACAGTATTATTGAGTTAAAATTAACACAAAAATTTTAAATGTTTTATATTTTAAAACACTAAAAACCTTTTAAAATATTATATATTATGATTTTTTTTTTGAAACATTTCAAAATACTATAACATTTTGAATAATATTATAAAACAAAATGAGTATTATAGTTGTTGGATATACACAAAGGAAATTCAATATGGGATTAGGTTTCATATTACTGATGGAAACTTTTAATTAAATGACTAAATGATAAACTAATTAAATGATTACTAATAATTTAGATTTAGTGTTTTAAGATTAACATAGAGTATACCTATGAAAGCGCTTAAACTAATCACAAAAAAAAAATGTAATCCATGAAGACATAGATAAACTTTTTTTTCTGGATATTTAAATGGAGACTAAAACATAATTTTATATTTACATGATCACAAAATGAAATGTACTGGAGTGTGTTCGAATTCGGATTACTTAACTTCTCAAAGCCCGTCTACTATTGCACACCACATTGTAGTTAGATTCAGTGTTTCTTTTCATTCAATTTTATTAATATGAGTTTAAAAATCAAATCTGCAAATGTAGTGTTCGTTATGAAATTATAATAACATTATTAGCAGTTAGTTGACCTAATAATATGGATTATGCATTCCAATACAAGAGTTAGTAATGTTAGTCTAAACATAAGAACACAACTATCAAAGGAAAACCAATGATAGTTCATAAATAGACGTATAAAGTGTATTATTGATTATATGAATATGGTGCAGTCGTTGACAGAAAAGTATAATAAGTTGATGCAGTCATATTAAAATAATTTAATGAGCGTGGTTGCTTCTTAACCAGGTTGGCTGACTTGTTCCATGAAATGAAAAAAATTATATTATGAGTTATTACTTTGTTTATATATAAATCCATATTAAATTTAAACAAATCAACTTTTTTTGTTCTAACTAACATGTATAGGGACTTTTTTTGTATAGAACATAAATCAAAACTAAATATAACAAAGATGTTAAAAAATGCGATTCATGAAAAAAAAACTAAACATGAAAGTGTTGGTAGGTTGTATTAATTTGATTTCTTTTTTCTCTGTTAGCAAACCATTGAGCTGTTTTTCTAGCGATCGGCAGCCACAAACGCCGTCTTCTCTCCTCCGTCTCAGACGCAGTCGCTGCGGTTGAACCGCTGCAATCGCCATGAACCGCAATACTGAGTCTAGGAACCGCAGTGATCTCAGAGACCGATCTTCTTCCTGTCTCGTTCATAACGCTTCTTGATTTCGAACCAGAGTCTTTGCTTTCCGACAACAACATAGTTTTCATCGAACTCAACTTGTTATCCATCTCTTCCTTGATACGCAAGTTACCTATTTGATCCTCTTCATCGCTTCTCTTAAATGAGAATCTCTCGCTGGAGATCGAACCAACCATCTCTGAATTCCAAAACATCAAATCCGATGAACTCACGTTACTCCAACGATTCTTGAACACAACATCGGACACAAGGATCCTATGATTGAACTTATGCATCACCTTGTTCTCTTCTTTATCGTTGCCTTGTGGATCAAGTAAGGGTTTGTCTTTATGACCTAATTTAAGAATCTTCCTGAAACTCCCTCCGATGCTGAATCTTGATGAGCTACAAGCTTCCTCTCTCTGTCTTCTTCTTCTTTCCTCTTCTTCTTCTCTCTCTATGTAAAGCTCCAAGCTCGAATCTTCTCTTCTCCCAGTCCCAGACACATTCAAGAACCGTAAACTGTTTCCATAAACAGAGGATTCTTCTTCGATAGAGACTCTGTCTCTGCAGAGAGGACACGTGGCGTGCTGCTCAAGCCACTGATCGATGCATCCGACGTGGAAAGCGTGACGACATTTAGGCAACAACCTAAGAATCTCGACGCTTTCGAATTTAGACAAACAGACAGAACACTCAAGCCCTTGTTTTGATCCTTTCAAAGAAGAGAATCTAAACATAGGAAGTGACTCGATCGCTGTCTTGTCCAAACCGGAGAATCGGGATGATGAGTTAGTTGACCTGTTGAAGAAAAACCCTTGTCGGATCCACCGATCTTGACGCCTTACGTCGGCGGAGCCTGATAGGAAATCGATGTGGCAGCACTTAGCGTAGAAGAGGAGGACGAAAGTGAGTGCGACCATGATGGCGAGAACTCCGGTGACGATGGCTAAACTCGGCTCGAAATTCGGGATGAGCTCGCCGTTGCTGAGCGGAGGAGCTGGAGGCTGAGCAGAGACATAGTAATAACTGTGGAAGGTTGTAAGAAAGAAGAAGAAGAAGAAGAAGATTTGACACATCGGAAGAGGAAGAAGAAGAATATGAAACTTTTTTTGCTTTTCAAAGAAAATGTCTTCTTGCCACTAACTTATAACCAAGAACATTTTATATTCTTATTAATTTATTAATTATGGTTTTTAAATGATAGTTGTTGAGAGATTAAGTGTAGTTCCGGATTCTCAAAATATCTATATGTAAATATTTATATTTATATTAATATTTAATTATAAAATTTTTAATTTTACGGGAAATCTAATCCAAATATTATTGTTGCACTCGCTGAAATTATATTTATAATGAACTCAAATTATATTTATGAAAATATTATTGCTGCACTCGCGGGAAATGTATAAGTCAACGACCAGCTGCATATAATTTTGGTGCATATGTGTGATTGCTTTGGGCTCTAAGATCATGTGTTATCGTGTTAAGACCAAATCACAGGCTTGCAAAACTACTAATGGTAGTAGTACTAGTAATACACAAAAATTAAGACATAAAGTTGAAATGAAGCTTTAGATAATTGTAGAATTCCTGGATTGACATAACTTCAAAACAAACTTATATTATTTTATTAAGTTTAGAAGAAGTTTATAAGTTTTTCATCTTTATTTGAAACTGTAATAAATCTTTCCTATTCATGCTTAAGGTTTTGGCATTGATCATTATCTTTGTCTAAGTTGTAGTTTAATTATGGATATCTGATTTAGCTTTACTTTTAAACCTCCATAGACTTTTGACTCTGCTGTATCGTGTCAGGAACTGTGAATGGCTTTGCCTTAAGAAGTATTGTGAGTGTTTTCAAGCAAACATTCTTTGTTCCGAGAACTGCATGATGTGAAAGCACTTTACTCAGTTTTGGTCCGGAGAAACAACAAAAAACATTAAGAGGTGAAACTTTGAATGAAAAACTCTGTATTGCTGAGGTTTTAGCTCTGTTTATTATTCATTGATCTTCCTTTGAATGTTAGTTAGATACAAGTAAGGAAACAGAGAAACGGGTTGAAGATCAAACACAAACTTCCTTAGCTTCTTACAACTCCCAAGGCAATAAAGATGCCAGTGATGTCCAGATGGTTGCAACGGATGGATATCCAGCAACTTTGGCTTTGATGTGTGATGAACAGAACACAATCTTCATGGTGGCTTTGGAAAAAAATTAACAGGGGCAGTCAGAGATTTGCACAGAGCAGAAGAGAGTGGTGTTAAACAGATTCAGATATTGCCTTGGTCGACTTATCGCTTACGCATAATTCAAAGGTACAGTTGAGTTCTTCTCTAAAACTGGTTAAGTTTGTTGGTTTTGCAGAATCAAAGTGTGTTCATATTTTAGCTAGAAGGCATATACAGTCACCCTCAACAGCTCCAACCGTGACTGTGAAAACTGAGAATGGGATTCAGCCAATACCACCACTTGTAAATGGAGCTTTACGAATCACTACTCAACCTACACTCAGCCGCACCTGACGACCACAACAAATACCTCAAGCAGAAGTCATCATCCTCATGAACCTCCAGCTTCACCGGAGAAGGAAGACCTCTGAGTCAAATAAAGTATACTGACAATAAAGAAGTTACCAGAGAGAACATAACACAACCGGTGAAATCCTTAAACAAAACATTTTATTAGGAACGTAGAAACTCGTTTTTTTTCTTCTAAATGTTTAAAACAAACACCTTAATAAAAGAGACTTTTATTCTCATTTAGTGATTAACACTTTCGGCCTCTCCTGCATAAACATGTTCTCCAACCCATCTTTTGCTCCTCCCTTTTTGTGCATTCACAGTCGAGACCTAGAAGAAGGTTTAGGTTCACTCTGCAGCCAAAAACCAGAAGATTTCATCAATAAATCACAATGCAAAAGACTGGAAGATGAATAAGTTGATGACAGCCGGACAAGATTTGCATTCACAAGCTCTACGTAAGCGTCTAAGTACTTTGTTCTACCCAATCCTAATCGCTTAGTCTCAAGATATTGTGTATATCTCTACAAATATGATTGGCAATTGAATCCAAGGTCCAACGTTGCAGCAGATGAAACCATTTGATCATTCAACTTCAATCCTATTCTCATACCATTGATAGATTTGTCAGAAAGAAAACTTGTTTGGGACTGTGTTCTCTCGCTACATCATAAACTGACAGAAAGTTGAAAGACTTTACCAAAAGCATTCCCTTCGTTGCCCTTTCCTCCAGATACCTCGATGGTCTGAAAAAGCTACCATAAGTCTCTGACAGACTCTTCAGCCTTTCATATATGTACTTTGGTCCAACCGTGTCTGCCCAGAAAAGAAGTCCCCCGCTGCAACAAGGAAGAGAAGAAATGTTTTACGATGAGAAATGATCATCACCATATTTCTTAGTGACAGACAAAACAAAAAGGAAAAAGCTTGTTGATATAGTCTGACTTGTTACTTAGCAACTGACAAAAAGAGACTCAACGAGATGATTTTAGAAACCTCACCGGTAAGAAGGGAAGCTCATTCCAAGGACAGAAGCAACGTCCAAGTCTGAGGCTCGGATCACAACTCCTTCATCTAGGACACGGCACGCCTCATTAACCACAGGGAACAAGATCATCTCAACAATCTCTTTATCAGTTACTGATATAGGCTGCAAAACAAAGACAAGGCTTATAAAAACGGACCCAATGTGCATAAAGTTAAAAAGGACAAGGCTTCCTTACCTTCCCACGAGGCATGATATTGGTAAGTTTTCTTGTTTCCTCAACAACTGAAAGCACTGATAAATCGGGTTTTGGCTTGCTTCCCTTCTCGTAAATATAGTATCCTCTGCCGTTGATCTTGCCTGAAGCAGCAAATGTTAAAAGTGAGCAGATGAGAAATCTGCAAAGGCAAGAGCAATGACATACCGTTTCTCCCGCTCTTTAGCAGAAGCTCTGTCAATGGAGAGTGGAACATTCGGTTCCCATAGGCCTTGGCATATATATCCGTAACTGCTATTCCAATCCCATGTCCAGCCAAATCACCTAGCCTGAGAAGTAAAGCTTCCTTCAGTTGTTGAGATAGTCATACAACAACAACACACACATACAAGGTGTATGAAGTTCACGAGACAATGAAGGAGAGAATTACTGGAAAGGACCCAATGGCAAGCCGAAAGAGGTAATAACTCTGTCGACTCTGAACAAATCAACACCTAGACTGACCAACATCTGTGCAGCTTGTTTATACGGAAAGAATGTCCTATTCACTGCAAAGCCTATGCAGTTTCCAACCACCACGGGAACTTTCTTTATGGCCTTTCCAAGTGCCATGAGATCAAGAATCACCTGAGCAGATGTATTCTCTGTACGAACAATCTCCAGAAGGGTCATCAGATGTGCCGGGCTATAAAAAGACAAAGCTCTGTTGATTACATTAAAGTATAAAAAATATAAAAACTCTTCCTGACATTGAAGAATGACCTGAAGAAATGTGCGCCAACAATGCGATCTTTTGAGTTAGTTTTTTCTCCAACTACTTTGAGGTCGATAGTAGATGTATTGCTAGCCAAAATGCAATTTGGTGGACAGACTTCTTCGATTTCTTTGAATATCTTTTGTTTCAACTGAATGTTTTCAATCACTGCCTGAAAAATTATACCAAGAGCATCGCCTTGTTAGAGTAAACATTTATACACTAGTTGACCCTCTCTTAGAACTATCTAGATTTGGATATAGTTGAAACCAAAGAGAAGACAAATAACAGTAAGGTAGATTGAAAGCAGACCTCAATGACCATGTCTACGTCTTTGAACTCTGTGTAATCGAGTACTCCCTTGAGCAAAGAGAAGGCTTTGCCTGCTTTATCTTGTGTCAGTTTTCCCCTAGAAACCAAGCCTTTGAGATTTGCTGTCACAAGAAAAGAAAAAACTCACCTTATTGCATGTCCTGTAAACAGGAATAGTAATGCACCATATAATCTATTATTCCATCATATGCTAAGTAAGCTTCTTTGTCTCAAAACAACTGCCAGAAGGATATACACTTTATTAGGGCTGCACTCTCTGATTTACAACATTTCATCTAAGAACACCATTTTAAATGCAACCAATCATTGCAAATTTTTGGTTTGACCAAGATAGATACTTCTAGTAAATAGTAACTGGTTATGTTCTGGATAGAGATAAGAACCTTCAACTGATTTTATTCCCTTGAGAAGGTAATCTGAATTTATTTCTTTGAGCACGACTCTTATATTGCTTAGAAGTAGAGCAGTAGCGATGCCAGAACCCATCAGACCTCCACCAATAACTGCAACCTTTTTCATCGGTCTCGGTTTCAATCCAAGGTCAGTTATGTTAGGCACCTGAACAGTGTTTTAAAAGATTCTAAGGAGGATGAAGGTTGAATGTGGATACTAGCATTACTAGGAGATACAAACACAGTAAGAAAACTACAGCTTCCGAGAAATAAAAGGTTTGGCCAGTTTCACCTTTGATGTTGCACGCTGTGCAAAGAAAACATGAACAAGAGCCTTTGCCGTGTCTGAGAGTACTAATTGCTTGAAAACTTCTGCTTCCTGCATAGTGAAACAAGGAGTTTAGGAACGTACCAAACTAGGAAACTACCCCAATTAAGCAGTCTTGCTTTTCTAGTTAACAGAGAGTAAGATGTCCAATGTGTACAAACAGGAGAGATACAGTAAACGTCGAATACTAAAGTAAAATTCACCTTGAGAACCCCACTATATCCTCCATGGATGATTCCATCTTCAATCACCTCAATGCAAGCATGGTGCTGAGGCATATTTGGGGCTATCCTCTTGGCTAGTTGTCTTGCATTCATCAATACAGCACGAGCTTCAGATAAAGAACCAATTTTATCTGTCCTGTGCAGTGAGCGCAAAAAGGGTTTACGTCCATCTGCAATGTCTAGAGCCCACTTCCTGGACGTGCTCAACAAATCTCCAGGCGGCACCAAAGCATCAATAAGACCAACTTTCTGCCCCTCCTCTGACGATATCGACTTTGAAAGCTACAAAAGTAACAAAATTCTCAGCAAAGCAAACCAAATGTTCACAAACTTGGCAATGAAACGGTAGGTAACTGCAAAAAAAAGGCCATCCTTACCAGTAGCATATCAGTTGCTTTTGCAAGTCCTACTAATCTTGGTAGACGTTGGGTTCCTTCATAGACACAATTAGCTTGACTATTAACCAGATATTATTGAAAGAAGATCAAGCTAAACAAACAAATCTATACCTCCAAAACCAGGAATAATTCCAAGTGTCAGCTCTGGTAAGCCTAGTTGAGCTTTTGGAGCAGCAACTCGAGCATGACACGCCTAAAGAATATTCAGTGACAGAATAATCAGCACATCAACAAACAAGAAAGATACTTTTAAAAGCACAAGGGGGAAAATAAACTTGAAAAGTCCCACCATTGCCAGTTCTAAACCACCACCAAGAGCTAGTCCTTCGACTGCAGCAACAAGCGGCTTCCTAGAGTCTTTAATAACCACAAAAAAAGCATCAAACATCACAACATGCAATAGTTGCAGACTATCTTATAGAGAAACATATCAACCTAAACCAAAGTTAATACCTTCCATCAGGTTGCACACAAGATCAACGGATACTTCAGGCATAAGCGATATATCACCTAACAAGAAACGATATTTGTCAAATACACACAACACAGTAAGCTTCACTATTAAACTTACAAAAGAAAGAAACTTTGTTACCAGTCTTGTGAACTTGCTGGAAGACATTGATGTCGAAACCACCCGAGAATCTTCCACCATTCCCTGAGACAAAAGTCCAAAACTTTCAATATAAGAATTCACAATCTCTAGCTTAAAGAAAGAACACAGAAGACTACCACATTCTTAGAGATAAACGCTATACAACCAACCCTTCAAAAGAAACTAAATTTCATATTTTGTTTACCGGTCAACACGATGGCCTTAACATCACTCCTCTGATGGGCGTCTTGGAACTTCTCCTTCAAACCAGAAATAACTGAAGAGTCCCACAAAATCAAAAGATCAGCTCAAAAAGAAAGCAACTTTCACAAAAAAAACGTCAAATGATTCCAAAGCATTGAGCTTTTTTTTTACTTTGACTCGATAAAGAGTTAACAGGAGGGTTGGAGATGGTGATCACAGCAACACCATCGTTCCCAACTTCCATCGTCACTCCAATGTTCTTAGCCATAGCTTAACAAACAACAACAACCCAAAGTTTTGATTTTTTTTTTCACCCAGAACGTTTGATGAGCTAAGGGAACTGAAAAAGGATTAGAGTTTGGTGCATGAATCGGGTAAAGATCTGGTTTTGATATTACTTACTATAGACAAATCAGGCGTGAAGTACATTTGTAACGTGTCTGGATATTCTATTTCCTAACTTGTTTGCTTAGCTATTTTTGTCATAAGCAACCGAATCACACTACTAGTCAACAAGGCCGTATTAGCCTATAGAATAAACAGGCCCAGCCCAACCAAAATGGAGGTCTTTGGGTCATTTCTTACCAAAAAAGCTATACAATATATGGTTAGTCTTAAGACTTGGTATGTTTTTGATGTTGCTAGCAATCTTGGAATTTTTAGCAAGAGAGAACAATAAATTGGCTTTGAGACTCTACATAAATGCAATACAAAAAAAAATAGATGGGTCTAATTGTGAGAACAATATTCATAAAATCAAGTTCTGTTTTAATATACATATAATTGTGAGAACTATATTTTGTATTTTAAATATATTATTATTTTGATATACATATATTTAAACGTATTAAGCTCGTGAAGTTTTATGTATACTTTATGAGTTAAGAGAAGAGAGACACTATTGTATAGGGAGTATGAAACTCTTTTGGTGTGAGGAAAGAGCATTAAGGGAGGTGAAATGACAACAACTATTTTACTGGCTTCACGTTGTCATTCTTAATGTTGCAGATGCATTATGCGGTGGATAGAATAATATTGCTAGTGATCTTTTACTTTTCCGTGTGATGATCGTTTCAAACCCTTCTAAAATATACAAAATCAAATGTTTTGTTTCATCTTCCACTTATAGTTTTATAAGTTCCCTCTGTCAAGCCTTAAATATTGTATTATACATCATCTTTTTCTAAAA